>JBAPGN010000191.1:13959-33145 GCA_037355405.1 Vitis amurensis
TAGAATTTCCAAATAATTTTCCAAACTTCCATCTTTTTTCATCTTTTAAGTATTTTTTTTCTTGGTTTTAAAAATCAAATTTTTTTTTCAATAAAATTTTGTTTTGCCATTTTTTTTCTCAGGCAAAGCAATTTCTTCATAAACTTTCATGATTTTCACAAAATGGTTTTAAAATACAGCTAGAATAAATTCCCTAATTCCTGATAATGCGATTTATGGAATTAAAATTCGTGCAAATATAACGGGCTTTTTGTGGGGGCCGAAACATAATGTGTATTGATTGACTGATTGATTGATTGATATTTGATTGGCCACTAGCTGATTGATTTTTCTGATTTGTGACACGCATGAGATTATTTCTTACTGATACTAACCTCGTTTTTGAGATAGCGAGCTCGTGCTGTTGGTCGGGTAACATTGCCAGCTCTGTATGTACAGGGATAGATCATTCTTTATATATATTGTTGATTCTCGAGAGTATAGCATGTATATGTTGGTAATTCATTGATTTCCTCATCATTGCCGCGTCGGCTTCATTTCATTAGTAGAGACCCGACTTTAGGGACTTAGAGGGGTGCTACGGTCTTTACCGTACCTTCCCGATAAGTAACCTGACCCCCGAACCTGATCCGGTTTTTCGTAGACCACCTTTTCCAAAACAAGGAGTCACACTTAGGGTTTTTCTTTCTTATTTTGTTTACCCTTTTAAAAATAAAACAAAAATAAGTGGCGATTCCAAGTCTTTTTCAAATAATCAATAAAATCAATTTTTCGAATAAAAATCGAGCTCGCCATTCGAGTGGGAAACGCATTGAGCCGAAATGCGGGGTCCACAAAATGGCGACTCCACTAGGGATCATTAGAGGGTCAAGCTTGAACTTAGGATGAAGCAAATGTGGCTTTTGATGAGTCGATTAGTGGATACTCACTTCTTGATTGCACATTGAGGGTTCCCGAGTTTTCACTTGGGACATTGACATGATTGATTGTATTGGTCGATTATCTTGATTGGAGATTACACAGTGATTTTCTTTGTGCTTCATTGATATATTTGTTTGAGATATTTGACATGCTGATTATGATGATTGATTCGTGTTGATAGAGGATTCCGAGATAGCTATTTTCTCTGTGCTTCATTGATATATTCATTTGAGATTTCGATATGCTGATTATATTGATTGATCATTTCGTATTGCTTAGCATGTTGACCCTGATTTTGTCATGATTGCTTTGATCACTTCACATGCATACACTCACCACTGTATATCGTTTGGCTTGATATGTCGATTCATTTGCTTGTATAGTATCTTGATCGTCTTTGGGCATGCCATTTGTATCACTGTCTATCTGATTGTCGTATTTTCGTTTACCTTGTGTGGACATGAGTGATATATCCTGTACTCTACTTGACCGTATGATGCATGACTGCCCTCCCTCTGTATGATTGCATGTTGCCTGTCTATGTGGGTCTCACTTCTATCCCCCTACCTCCAACTCTCTTGGTTTCGGTCATTCCTTTCATCCCGGTTCTCACTATTGCAAGTGTGAGACCTTCTGTGTGTTTGCTCTCTGACCGAGCCAGAGATTAGGAGTAGGGTCTAGCGACAGGCTATACCGATGCACGGGAGCATTCTGGAGGAGAGCGACACTTTGATGTCGATTGGAGTCCGATCATTGAAGACCTGTATTGCCCTGAGCTAGGTTTCATGGATATTTGTGCGGCCAGTGTGTTTCATATTCTGCTTTAGCTTCTTAGGGTTTCGGATGCACCCACACCATTCACTGTGCACTCTAGTTGGCTTTTGAGCGTTGAGAGTTTGAGAGGTTTTACCATAGGAAACCCCCTGGGATGCGAGGTAGTGCATGTGTGGAGGTGATGACCACCTTGCATGGAAGCACCTCGTCTCTTCGGAGGCGTGCAGAGGGTTGCATACCGCCGGAGGGTATGATCGCTTCTGCTAGGGATCTTTTAAAGTCCACCCATATCCATTTAGAGCCACCTTCACCTCGTAGGTTGAGCCGTAGATCCTCCGATTAGGACTCCCTCCCTACACGTGGGTGCATCTGAGGGCTTTCCGTGCCTTTGTAGCCGCAGTTTTGGATCCGATTTTCCCTCTGTTTAGTCTCCAGTCGAGAGTGCATTGAGATCAGGACGAGTTTGAGTACAGTCGGACCGCTCATCTTCACTTGGATGCTTTGCTTGTTCCCGTTCAGATTATCTTTTCTTCTATACATTCCCCGAGCCATATCCTTATTCCGTTCTTCGTACTTTGTAGGATCGAACCTTTGTTCCTCGTCTTGATATACCTTTGTGGATCAGAGTAGAGGAGGAGTACTTTCAGGATCAGGATTTTTACTCTCAGTCTGGGTATAGTTTCGTGGATCAGAGTAGAGGGCAGATTAGTTCGGGTTTCAGATACACCAGATATGGATCAGCAGGTTGTCACGGTTGATCAGTTCACGGCCGCCATGGCTTCTATTAAGGAGGCTTTGGCTAGCCTCAGGCAGGAGATCAGTGGTCAGCAGGGCAGACCACCAGCAGTTCAGGATGAGACGCCGTATGACTCACATCCACCTCCACCACCCTTACCCGTTCCTTCAGTGCATCAAGCCTCACCCTATATACTACACGGGCACTCTGAGATCGTTCCACCCGTACTCACCCAGGCCCCTGTCACTGATGACACGCATGCGCGCATGGACCGCATCGAGCAGTGTATGAGGCAGATGAGAGTGTCAGATGGATCAGTTGTTTGGGATGATTTTGGGGGTATGCCGGTAGCCAGTTTACCGGCTAAGTTCAGGATGCCAGACATCGAGAGATATACAGGCGTTGGTTGTCCGCGCCTCCACCTCAGACTTTATAGCACCGTGATGAGGGCTCATGGACTGGACGAGCCTCAGATGATCACTCTTTTCCCCCTATCTCTGAGTGGGGCGGCTCAGCGCTGGTTTGCGTCTCTGGAGTCCTCGAGACGCCGTACGTGGGATGACTTGGCCCAGGAGTTCCTACGACAGTTTTCGTTTAACACTGTTGTAGATGTATCGAGGAGAGAGCTCGAGGCTCTGAGGCAGAGGACAGAGGAGTCCGTTTCTTCTTTCATTTCCCGCTGGCGCGGGAAGATAGCTGAGATAGTGGATAGACCATCAGAGAGAGACCAGATTCAGATGGTTTTGAGGAGCCTACAGCCGAGGATCGCCAAACATGTGGTCGGGGTCCCGTTCGCAGATTTTGGGTCTCTGGTTATGGCTTTGTATGATGTCGAGGACGGCATCTCGAGAGGTTTATGGGCAGATTCTTCCTCTAGTGATGTTAAGGGGAAGAAACCATTCGTGGGACCGAGGTCGACAGATGTTAGTGCTATCAGTTCATCCAGTCAGAGGCTTCCTGGGCATCATCAGCCGATCCCACAGTTTTCCGAGCCTCATTTTTCCCATGCATCTCATCAGTACAGGCCACGGGCACCTCGTCCGACTTTTGATCAGACATATCAGACTCAGACATTGGTTTTACCTTCTTATGCCACTCAGGGCATTGAGAGACCCGCGGTCTCCTACACACCCACTGGACAGCCATGCTATGCTGCACAGTTCACTTCGAGGCCCGCACCTTTATACCCTAGGCCTCGAGCTCAGCAGACCTCTGCACCCTTTGCTTCGAGGACGTAGAGACAGTTTTCACAGATAGGCATGCCGTTGAGCCAGGCTCTTCGAAAGCTTACAGAGACCGGTTTGTTGACTGCTCTCACCCCTCGGCCACTACCTCAGCCTATTCCAGCTCAATTCAGGATGGATTTACACTGTGCTTATCATCAGGGACCTGGACATGATACCGATCGATGCACCGCTCTGAGGCACGCTATTCAGGATCTGATAGACCAGGGTTTGGTACACTTGGGTCAGCCGAGTGTGACCACAAACCCGTTACCTACCCACACCACTCATGCAATCCCTCCACCAGCTGATGGTATCCATTTCTTGGACTTTGATGAGATTGATGATCATGTCCATATGTTGAGTTGGGATGATCCAGACCCAGAGCCTATCATGCCAGCTGGGATTTATGAGACGAGTGGGGTGACTCTAGAGCCACAGATGCCCGCTCTATTCCGTTTAGTTCCTAAGGCAGCATCTGTACAGGCGGCCACTTCCGAGCCTCTGACATTCACACGCTATAGCATTCAGGCACCGTACATTCTGATCCCAGATGTTGAGGAGGTTCAGGCTCCACACAGTGATGATTCTCAGACTCGGGACATTCAGTATATCCTCCGGGGAGGGAGAGTATTGAGACAGCCATCTCCAGCCGCTACTGCTAGACCTTTAGGGGGCACGTCATCCCAGGAGGAGGTCAGAGCAGAGGATGACGAGATTTTGAGGCAATTGCAGAGCACTCAGGCTCGTATTTCTATCTGGAGCCTTTTAGCATCCTCCAGTACTCATCGGGATGCACTGACTCGAGCTCTGAGCCAGATCAGAGTTGATACCACGACCACTCCCGAGGGACTCATTCATATGATGACGGCTGGCAGAGCCACTTGTATTGTCTTTTCCGATGATGACTTGCCACCAGAGGGTTCAGACCACACACGTCCTCTCTATATATCTGTTGGCTTTTCAGGTCGTCGAGTTCCATCTGTCCTTCTGGACAATGGCTCTGTCCTTCTGGACAATGGCTCGGCCCTGAACGTATGTCCTCTGGCCATTGCCATCGCCCTCAAATACGCTCCTTCTGATTTCGGCCCATCCACTCAGACCGTCCGAGCTTATGACAGCACCCGTAGAGAGGTTCATGGGTACACTGGGAGATTGAGTTGCTAATCGGTCCGGCCACTTTTGTCGCTGTATTCCAGGTTTTGAGGATTCCTACATCCTTTAACCTGCTTCTAGGCCGACCATGGATCCATAGAGCCGGGGCCATTCCTTCTTCCCTTCATCAGAAGGTGAAGTTTATTCACGATGGTCAGGTCGTCGTGGTGCAGTCTGTGGGAGACATGTTCATTACTGCCGAGCCTGTGCTCGAGATTAGTCACACTGATGACGATATTTTTCTGACTGGATTCACCTTCGATGAAGTGCAGATCGTGGAGATAGAGGATTTCTGCCGAGATTTTGTGGCTATGTCCTTTGACCGGCACAGCAGCACAGTGGTGCTCGATATTATGCGGAGCATGTCTTATCTTCCCGGCATGGGATTAGGGCGTCGTCAACACGGGCCTCGTGAGTTCATAGCCATCCCTGATCATGGCGTACCATTCGGACTCGGGTTCATCCCCACTGAGGCTGATTATCTCTATATGGCGCGCTTGCGCAAGGAGAGAGTGAGGGCTCGGCTGACTCATACGCCTTTCTACTATCCTCTTCGCCCATACACCAGGAGCTTATTTGATTATTTTGTGAGGGCATCAGAGCCATTGACCCGTGCAGACGTGATCATTGGAGGACTTAGCATCACTCAGGAGGTCGAGCTTCAGCGCCTCGTTCAGCAGTTACGATTGAGAGACGGAGCCCCTGGCTCTTCGACTTCTGTGTTGATTGCTCCTTCCTCTCCAGATCGCACTAGCCTTATGACGCTTTGCTTCCCGGACGAGACCGATGAGCATGGGACCTTTGCTGAGGTCGGGGACATAGTGGACGGAGCCGCCCCACACGACGAGTACATCGACGAGATGCTCGCCCTGAGCCTGAGCCAGATTGAGGAGACTATTCAGCCCGGGCTTGCTTCATCATTTGATCTCTTCGGGGTATCCGCCATCGAGCTCACCGAGGAGAGCCTGACTGCCCCTGCTATGGAGTCTGCTGAGGACCTTATAGCTTTTGATGATTTGATTGATAGCCATGTTGGCATTGTTGAGGGAGCGTCCGACTTTGTGGACCCACCTCTGTCATTTGACGTTCTGTCGGTGTTCGTCTCCCGTTCTGACATTGTTTCTGATGATTCATCTATGGATTTGAGCATTTTTGAGTATTTGCCTGTCTCTTGTGGATATTGATTTATCTGCACCATCTTCACCCACATCACAGATTTTTGATATTGATGATGAGATTGCACAACATGACTCAGATGATGACTCATCTTCTGTTTCTGATTCGGATCCCGTTGATCAGAGGGTTCCACCTGCTGTAGGGGACACAGAGATTGTTGATTTCGGCACAGCAGATCAGCCTAGGGAGTTGAGGATTGGGTCAGATCTATCTGTGGATGAGAGAGGTTCATGCGGGAGTTTGCGGACCACATATGGGAGGACATATGTTGGCTCGTAAGATCATGAGGACTGGCTATTTTTGGTTGACTATGGAGACGGATTGTTGCCAGTTCGTCCAGAGATGTCCTGAGTGTCAGATACATGGAGATCTCATTCACGTGCCGCCCTCCGAGTTGCATGCACTGACTTCACCATGGCCATTTTCAGTATGGGGTATCGACATCATTGGGAAGATTTCGCCGAAATCTTCTAGTGGTCATGAGTTCATCCTGGTTGCTATTGATTACTTCACCAAGTGGGTGGAGGCTGCCTCGTATGCGAGATTGACATCAGCTGCAGTTGCTAGTTTCATCAGATCACACATTATTTGTCGCTATGGAGTCCCTCATGAGTTGATTTCGGATAGAGGGGTACATTTCAGAGCAGAGGTTGACACCTTAGTACAGAGATACAGCATCCGGCATTATAGATCGTCTGCGTACAGGCCGCAGACGAATGGGGCAGTAGAGGCCGCGAATAAGAATATTAAGAGGATATTGCAGAAGATGGTTGAGACTTCTCGGGATTGGTCAGAGAAGCTCCCTTTCGCATTGTGGGCATATCGGACTTCTTTTCGCACCTCTACAGGAGCCACACCATACTCATTGGTATATGGCATGGAGGCAGTGCTACCGGTTGAGATTGAGATGGGATCATTGAGAGTAGCACTAGAGCAGCAGATTCTCGAGACGGATTGGGCTCAAGCTCGGTTTGATCAGCTCAATCTCCTAGATGAGAGGAGGTTGAGAGCAGCAGACCACGTTCGTGCATATCAGAGGAAGATGGCCCGCGCTTTCAAAAAGCGGGTCAAGCCGAGACCACTGCATGTAGGTGATTTAGTCTTGAGAGTCATCAGGGGATTGATCAGAGATCCTAGAGGGAAGTTCAGACCCAGTTGGAGCGGACCTTATTTCATCAGGGAGTTGACTCCAGAGGGCGCTGCATGGCTGATGGATTTAGATGGAAACCAGTTCTCGGAACCGACCAATGTGGATCAGCTAAAGAGGTACTATGTTTGAGTCCATGGTCGCAGGATGGGTGGCCATAATTTCGGTTAGCTATATCCCTTTATCCCCTTCTAATATATATAGACTGTTGCTAGCCCATTGAGCCTCGCACGCGCATTATAGCATTTCTTTCTTATTGCCTTGCTTACACTTTCTCACCGGGATAGGGGCCCTCTAGTGCATGCATGCATTGTTTAGGAGTTTCATGAGCCTTGGACCTAGGGGTGCATTCTCCTCATTATATTCTCTATATGTTTGCATTACTGCATTTTCATCTCACCTCATCAGTTGTGTTATTCGTCTCATCTTGTTTACCCTATCTACTGCTCATCTGCATCATTTTCTTCCACCCTGAGTGGTAATCCTCCTCAGTTCACTACATGGAGGGTAGTCATGTCATTTCCACTATCTATTCTACGGACGTTGGTCCAGGGATCCTTAGTTTGAGAAGGTCGCATCATCAGAGAGAGTTCATGTTACATTGACATTTGAGAGTATGTTATCCTTTTTTGATGTCATCTTTGGGGTTTTCTTGGTTGCGTTCAGAGCATGTATACTTATGTAAAAAAATAAAAATAAAAAAAAATAAAAAATAAAAAAAATAAAAAAAAATAAAAAAAAGAAAAAAAGAAAGAAATAAAAACATGTGTGTATTGTTATCTATCACTGAGTATGTATTGATATTCGAGGGTCACTTGATTGATCGTGTTTGATTGGCGGGAGTTCGTATGTGAGCTTCCCGGGATCCCTCAGGCTTTGTATTCATTTTGTCGTATGTTTTGTGAGCGAGATGAGTGACTTTCTCTTAGGAGCTCTGGGTCATCGTCCATTCCATCATTGCATTCGTTATTGACATGACTTCCCTGCATATTTGATTTGAGCGGATTATCACTCATTCTCACGTTCAGTGCTTCATCATCACCATCCTTGTTTTCACTTCTGATTCATCATCTTCATTCCACATTTTAGCTTTTTCTTACAGTGACCCATTTTCGGGTTTGATAGTCTCTTCACATCGCCATTATACACCTCATTATCAGTTTGATCTATTTCATTTGTCTCCTCATCGACACTATGTTCACATTAGGCACCATTGGGTCCATGGCTCACGGGGATTTACTATACTTGTTGCATTTCATACATGAGGGCATGGGTTTTGATCATCGGGTATTTGAGCTTAGTTTCCTTTCGTTTCTATCACCCTATCACCCTAGCCTACGTTACGACCCGTGTCTGAAGACCACCCTGAGGCCATGGGATCGGATATCGTCTTCTACAGCTTCTATATGGACAGGTGTTTGAGATTCGGTTGACATTTAGATATTTGTCATGCATCTTCTTCTGGGAGACACTTCTATGATGTTATGACTCGTTTCAGCCGTGTTTGGATTACCAGGATCACATGTTTGATGAGGGATGATTTGATGTCACCTATATTCCCTGATTTGTCGCGCGTCAGATGCCATACTGGGGCATATTCCGTTTCGGGGGATCTTTATGGATTTTCGCAGAGGTCACATGTTCGAGGATAAATGATTTCATGCTATTTGATCTCTGACCTATCATATATTTCGATGCCATACAGGGGCATATTTCCGTTCGGATGAGATTTACAGATCATGAGGGAGTTGCGTGCTTATCCTTATTTGCGAGATGTATGCAGTGATGATGATATATTCGCTATCCTCGCGATGATTCCTTAGTGGACCCTATCGAGAGCCATCTAGCCAGGCCCGCGCTTTTAGATGCTTAGATGTCGTCATGCCTCCTTTTGAGGGACGCTTCTTTGATATGTGGGTTTGCTTCAGTTGCAGGCATAGATGATTTGAGCTCATCCGATTTTCTGACATGTTACATTTTCGATGCCATACTGGGGCATATCCCCCATCTTGATCGAGATTTATAGATCCCCACTGGTTTACATGATCATCCACGGTTATGAGATACACGCCAGGTTGATGATTGATTTCATTTTGTCCCGATACTCCGAGGAGCCTCTCTTGACTGGTTCAGCCAGATTCATACTCTTTGATATAGTCGTGATTCCTGGATGGGGTTATCTTAGGTGCTTGGATTTCCCGCGTCATCATTTCAGTGGGGTACATATCAGATCTGTTACGCGTCCCATCGGTGCTATTCTCGGGTTATCAGGACAGGTCGGATACATCTGATGCCATACTGGGGCATATTTCCCTCATTTAGCCATGGAGGCGATCGTTCTCTCACATGTCCATCACAGCTTCCATCACTCAGCCGAGATATATTGTATTCGCCTCACTGACCATTATTCCTGAGCTCTCCATCAATATGAGCTCTCAGTGGAGCGTCGTTCGAGACTCGTAGAGTCCCTTTCAGCCATTTCCCAGCGGATTGAGATTTGCAGCGGCATGCCACACAGGGGCATATTTTCCCCTCATTGTTTCCTTGCAGTCTGGCGTTCAGAGCCGTCGTTCATTCACGGTTTACGACATTCAGAGTCATCATGTCACATTTTTCAGTCGGCGTTCAGAGCCACTTCTCCAGTTGTCGGCATTCAGAGCCACCATCACTTTTTAGCTTCGGTGTTCAGAGCCATCATCATCACTGTGTTTTCGGTTTCGGCGTTCAGAGTCGTTATCACTTCTCAGCTTTGGTGTTCAGAGCCATCATTGACTTTCAGATCGACATTCAGAGTCGCGTCCTCGGTTTCGGCGTTCAGAGTCGTTATCACTTCTCAGCTTCGGCGTTCAGAGCCATCACCGTGTTTTCAGTTCGACATTCAGAGTCGCGTCCTCGGTTTCGACGTTCAGAGTCGTTATCACTTCTCAACTTTGGTGTTCAGAGCCATCATTATCACCGTGTTTTCGGTTCGGCGTTCAGAGCCATCATCGGTTTTCAGATCGACATTCAGAGTCGCGTCCTCGGTTTCGGCGTTCATTTAGTGTTATCGGGACCGGTGTTCTCAGCTTTGGCGTTAAGAGCATCATCGATTTCAGATCGACAGTTCAAGTCCATACTCGGGTTTCGGCGTTAGTAGTCGTTATCATCAGTTTGACTTCAGTAGTCATCATCAATCATTCTCGCCTTCGCGTTCAGAGCATCATGGTTTTCAAGATGACATTCAGAGTCGCGTCTCGGTTTCGGCAGTTCAGTAGGTCGTTATCACTCTAGGCTTGGCGTTCAGAGCATCATCGGTTTTCAGATCGAATCGAGTCGCGTCTCTGGTTTTCGGCGTTAGAGTCGTTATCACTTCTCAGTTACGGCGTTCGAGCCATCATGTTTCAGATCGACATTCAGAGTTCGAATCACGGTTTCGGCGTTCAGAGTCGTTATCATTCTCAGCTTCGGTGTTAAGAAGCCATCATCACCACATGGTTTTTCAGTTGTCATTCAGAGTCGCGTCCTCGGTTTCGGCGTTTAGAGTCGTTATCACTTCTCAGCTTCGGTGTTCAGAGCCATCATCACCACCGTGTTTTCAGTTCAACATTCAGAGTCGCGTCCTCGATTTCGGAGTTCAGAGTCGTTATCACTTCTCAGCTTCGGTGTTCAGAGCCATCATCATCATCAGTTTTCAGTTCGACATTCAGTGTCGCGTCCTCGGTTTCGGCGTTCAGAGTCGTTATCATTCCAGGCTTGGGTTCAGGATAGCATCATGGTTTTCAGATTGGACATTTGAGTCGCGTGCCTCGGTTTCGCGTTCAGAGTCGTTATCTTTCTCAGCTTCGGTGTTCAGCAGCATCATAACACCGTGTTTTCAGTTCGACATTCAGAGTCGCGTCCTCGATTACGGGTTCAGAGTTGTTTATAACTTCTTTCAGCTTCGTGTTCAGAGCATCATCACAACTCAGTTTTCAGTTCAATTCGAGTCGCGTCCTTCGTTTGGCTTCAGCAGTGTTATACTTCCCCAGCTTCGGCGTTCAGAGCCATCATCCGGTTTTCAGATCGACATTTAGAGTCGCGTCCTCTGTTTCGGCGTTCAGAGTCGTTATCACTTCTCAGCTTCGGTGTTCAGAGCCATCATCACCACCGTGTTTTCAGTTCGACATTCAGAGTCGCGTCTCCGGCTTTCCGGCGCTTCAGAGTCGTTATCACTTCTCAACTTCGGTTGCTTCAGAGGCCATCATCACCACCGTGTTTTCAGTTCGACATTCAGAGTCGCGTCCTCGGTTTCGGCGTTCAGAGTCGTTATCACTTCTCCAGTTGTCGGCATTCAGAGCCACCATCACTTTTTAGTTTCGGCATTCAGAGCCATCATCACTTCTCAGCTTCGGCGTTCAGAGCCATCATCGGTTTTCAGATCGACATTCAGAGTCGCGTGCTCGGTTTCGACGTTCAGAGTCGTTATCACTCCTCAGCTTTGGTGTTCAGAGCCATCGTCATCACCGTGTTTTCGGTTCGGCGTTCAGAGCCATCATCGGTTTTCAGATTGACATTCAGAGTCACATCCTCGGTTTCGGCGTTCAGAGTAGTTATCACTCCTCAGCTTTGGTGTTCAGAGTCATCGTCATCACCGTGTTTTCAGTTCGGGTTCAGAGCCGTCATCGGTTTTCAGATCGACATTCAGAGTCACATCCTCGGTTTCGGCGTTCAGAGTCGTTATCACTCCTCAGCTTCGGTGTTCAGAGCCATCGTCATCACCGTGTTCTCAGTTCGACGTTCAGAGCCATCATCAGTTTTCAGATCGACATTCAGAGTCGCATCCTCGGTTTCGACATTCAGAGTCGTTATCACTTTTCAGCTTGGCGTTCAGAGTCATTACCGTCATCTTGTTTAGGCTTCCAGAGCCATTATCATCATCTTGCTTAGGCTTCCAGAGCCATTGCTGTCATCTTGTTTAGGCTTCCAGAGTCATTACCGTCATCTTGTTTAGGCTTCCAGAGTCATTACTGTCATCTTGTTTAGGCTTCCAGAGTCATTATCATCATCTTGCTTAGGCTTTCAGAGTCATTACTGTCATCTTGTTTAGGCTTCCAGAGTCATTACTGTCATCTTGTTTAGGCTTCCAGAGTCATTATTGTCATCTTGTTTAGGCTTCCAGAGTCATTATCATCATCTTGCTTAGGCTTTCAGAGTCCATACTGTATCGTTAGTTAGTGCTTCCAGAGTCATTACCGTCATCTTGTTTAGGCTTCCAGAGTCATTACCGTCATCTTGTTTAGGCTTCCAGAGCCATTATCGTCATCTTGTTTAGGCTTCCAGAGTTATTACCGTCATCTTGTTTAGGCTTCCAGAGCCATTATCATCATATTGCTTAGGCTTTCAGAGTCATTACTGTCATCTCGTTTAGGCTTTCAGAGCTGTTATTTTCTAGTTTAGCTTTTAGAGTTAGTTTTTGGTTGGCTTCCAGAGCTGTTATTTTCTAGTTTAGTTTTTAGAGTTAGTTTTTTTTGGTTGGCTTCCAGAGCTGTTGTTTTCTAGTTTAGTTTTTAGAGTTAGTTTTTGGTTTGCTTACAGAGCTGTTATTTTCTAGTTTAGTTTTTAGAGTTAGTTTTTTTGGTTGGCTTCCAGAGCTGTTGTTTTCTAGTTTAGTTTTTAGAATTAGTTTTTGGTTTGCTTCCAGAGCTGTTATTCTCAGTTTAACATTTAGAGTTAGTTTTTGGTTGGCTTTCAGAGCTGTTGTTTTCTAGTTTAGTTTTTAGAGTTAGTTTTTGGTTTGCTTCCAGAGCTGTTATTCTCAGTTTAGCATTTAGAGTTAGTTTTTGGTTGGCTTCCAGAGTTGTTGTTTCCTAGTTTAGCGTTTAGAGTTAGTTTTTTTTTTTGTTTGGCTTCTAGAGCTTTATTTTCTTATTTCCTAGCTTAGTGTTTAGAGTCAGTCTTGTCATGCAGAGTCACAGCTCCTAGCGTTCCTATTCAGTGGCATTGCGTGTCTCACTTTCATTGGATTTGCACTTATTATCGTCCTCCTCACTTCGTTACCTTGTGCTTATCGTGTATTCATCATGTAGTCCACATAGGGCAGTCTCCTTTAGACGCATTCTTGTTTGTATTCCAAGGTGGTTCGATCATTACTCACCTTTGACATTGATTTTTGAGTCACTTTTGGAGACATTTTAGAGGGAGCCTGGATCCTTAGTGTGGCCGCAGAGGCATTTTGTGACATCTTTTCTCTTAGGATTAGAGCCTTTGTGTTCGTCTGCTAGTCTGAGTGAGTTTTTATCTCACTAGTGTCCCTATGGGGGTTTCCTTGGTTCTTCGGTAGAGTTCACTTCATTACACTCACTATTCACACTTACTTTTCACTCCAGTGTTCATATTCTTTACACTCGTGAACTCTACCGAAGAGGGGCATATTTGTAGACCCCCATTTTGGGAGTCATTCTGCAGCCTGCTTTTAGCCAGGTGTCACGCTCCTAAGCACCCACGTGTCAATCCCTGATTGGCCATCATGGAATCAGAGTAGTGCTTTTGAAGACCAATCCGGGGTTGACACGTGTCATCATAGAATCAGAGGAATATTTGGCCGTTGGAGGGTGTTTGGGAAGGCTGCAGGTAGTGGGGTTGGAAGGTGGCTGTCTCTGCAGAGATGTTGTGACAGGGGCAAATCCGGGAGAAGAAGAAGGTGCTTTTAGAGAGGTTTCAGAGGCCGTTAGTGGAGATTCGATTAGGGAATGAGATTTTGGGAGGAAGCTTCCTGGAGAGAGGGGGGCTTTTCTACTGAGAGAGAGAGATTTTAGTGGAGGAGTTTTCCTTCTGCAGAGGTGGTGGTTTTTCTGGAGTAGGGGAGATATTGAGAGGGGAGGTATTCACTGTTTTTTTTCTGAGAGAAGAGAGAGAGAAGCTTGCTGGTGAAGAAAGAAAAGCAGAGGAAAGTCGTGCTGTGGACTTCCAGGTAAGGCCATTTTGAGCTTGGTATGTTCCTGTTTCTTAAGGTTTTGCTTCACCCCTTGTTGATCCTTGAATGCTGTCTATTGTTTGCCAGTGGACGTCAAGGGCCACGGAGTTTGGCTTTGATTGAATATACCTGTTTATGTATGATGCTCTGCTTCATTTCTCTCCTGTACTCGATTTTCTTTTCTTCTGAAAATGATTGGATCTTCATTGAGTTTGGTTTGGATGTTCTGATGATTATATTGTGGATTTTTAACTCATCCCACCAGCTAGCCACTCGTTCATCATTCATGAAACGAGATGTTGCTTAGTAATTCTTTAATCCATCCATTCTTGCTCTGTTCCTGTTTCTATCCTCTTCTTCCTCTGTTTTCCTTTGAAAGAGACCTTCAAGCTTTAAGACTGGGAATCTGAGGAGATTGGCTGATAGAGAAAGATTAATGATATGAAGAGGAGTTTGTCATTTGGATCCAGGATTTTTCGTGTATTTTCCTCTACTTCTGGTGCATTTGAGGAAGTTTGTGGCTGTGTTGGAGGCTGTTACGTCTACTATATCTGCTCCTCCAGGTCAGGCTGAGTAGCCTATAAACCCAGTTTGGGGTTGTTCTCTGGTCCTTCTCTGATACCATCTCCAGTCCCTGCAATCCAGATTGGCTCTATACAGATGCCTCTCCAATCTACATCCCCAAGTCGGTCCATCACTTACCCATATATACCATCAACTATACCTAGTTTTCTTCTCTCCCATACCCATTTTCCATTATCTCCATACCCATCCACCCGTACATCCCATTCCATAATATCCATTTCTCACTCCTTTATCATCCTTCAATATCCACTATCTGTCCCCCACCGACTTGATTCCTATGCTTACCCAGGAGCATGCAACTACTTTTCTTCACTACCACCAATCCCATGTGCACACCCTCCTATCCTTTTCAAGCCATCTGGTTCTTATACTCCACACTCACAGAATCGGTCCATCACGCCTTAGACATTCTCTCCGACTCATTTCCAGCATCTTCCATGCGAACTGAAAGCCAAAGCTTGGGAGCTCAGCAAGGTAGTGAAGACGTAGTCAGAGAAATGAGTTTCAGTGTGGAAGGAAAAGTAAATCATACTGAACTATGACTGATATATCAGAAGTGGAAGATCGGTCGACATACAGCGTTGAGAAATCTGTCAGTATCCCACTTGGAGTGGACGAAAAGGCAAGCAATGGTGGAATTCCTTCAGAGAAATTTGAATGTGGGCGTCAGTACAACAAAGGACGACGATGATGGGGTAAAGACTGTCCCAACTAGGAAACAAAACTCCACTTTGATCATGCTTGAATTAGCTATGTTGAGCAGCATTCTGCATGGAGTCCAACTGCATCATAGAGCTGTTGTGGTAGCTGCGGAAACTGGCAGCGCTTTGGATTGTATGGTTGGACAGGTTTCAATTGATCAGTGAGGGCGCGGTACTATATACATCCCTGGGCCCATTCTTACCAGGTCATGCATGGCCGCCTTTAGTGTGGGCCGTCTTTGGGCCACGTGTCTCTTGTTTTTACTTCAGCATCTTTGATTTTAAAATAATTCCCCAACTTCCAGTTTTAAAATAGTTTTCCCATTCCTAGATCTTCAAATAATTTCAAACTTCCCATCTTTCATCCTAAGTATTTTTCTTGGTTTTAAAAATCAATTTTTCAATAAAAATTTTGTTGCCATTTTTTTCTTTCAGGCAAGCAATTTTCAATAACTTTCATGATTTTCAAAATGTTTTAAAATAAGCTAGAATAAATTCCGTAATTCCGAATAATGGAATTTATGGAATTAATTCGTGCAAAAATAAACGGGCTTTGGTGGGGGCCCAACATATGTGATTGATTGACTGATTGATTGATTGATTTGATTGCCATACATGATTGATTTATTCTGATTTGTGACACGCATGAGATTATTTCTTAACTGATCACTAACCTCGTTTTTGATAGCGCACTGTGGCTCGTGGTCCAGGTACGCATCCTCTCATTCCCGATCATTCTTTATATATATTCTGATTCTCATATGTGCGATCATGTTGAGTATTCATTGATTTCCTCATCATTGCCGCGTCGGCTTCATTTCATTAGTAGAGACCCGACTTTAGGGACTTAGAGGGGTGCTACGGTCTTTACCGTACCTTTCCGATAAGTAACCTGACCCCCGAACCTGATCCGGTTTTTCGTAGACCACCTTTTCCAAAACAAGGAGTCACACTTAGGGTTTTTCTTTCTTATTTTGTTTACCCTTTTAAAAATAAAACAAAAATAAGTGGCGACTCCAAGTCTTTTTCAAATAATCAATAAAATCAATTTTTCGAATAAAAATCGAGCTCGCCATTCGAGTGGGAAACGCATTGAGCCGAAATGCGGGGTCCACAATGGGCTATATTTTGTATTCATTAATTGTGCACTAATCCCGTTTCTTGATAGCGCGTTGCTGTTTGCTACCCAGGTACGCATTCACTCATTCTGATCATTCACTATACATATTCTGATTCTCATATATGCATGATTGATGTGAGTATCCATTGACTTTCTTATTCGATTGCCACGTCAGTTTCACTTTATTAGTAGAGACCCGACTTTAGGGACTTAAAGGGGTGCTACGGTCTCTACCGTACCTTCCCGATAAGTAACCTGACCCCCGAACCCGATCCGGTTTTTCACAGACCACCTTTTTCAAAACAAGGAGTCACACTTAGGGTTTTTCTTTCTTATTTTGTTTACCCTTTAAAAATAAAACAAAAATAAGTGGCGACTCAAAGTCATTTTTCTTAATCAATATAAAATCAATTTTTCAAAATTAAAATCGAGTTTGCCATCGAGTGGGAAACGCATTGAGCCGAAATGCGGGGTCCACAGTTATCTATTTTTTTTTTTAAATAATAACAACTTTGGAAAATAAAATAATTTCTTGATATTTACTTTAAAAGTAGAATCACTTTTCAAAGTTGTTTAAAAATAATTAAGGCTTTAAAAAAATTTAAACTCAAATTTTTAAAATTTTAAAATCATTAAGTTGATATTTTTTACATAAAAGTTTTTAAAATTAAGTTCATAATTTTTATATAAAATATAGAAGTAAAAAAAAATTCTTAAAAATAAAAAATATATGTGCACTATTAAATTATTTTTAAAATAATTAAGTTGATAATTTTTATAAAAAATATAGAAGTCAAAACTATTTTTTAAAGAAATAAAAAAAAATATCCAAAGCAGCACTAATAGATTATTTTAAGCAATAGTTTGCAAAAAAAAAAAAAAACCTATCTCGAAAAAATAATTTCAAAATTTTTAAAAATAATTTTATTATTTATGAAAATAAACATAAATTATTTTTATTATTTTATTTGGAAAAAAAGTATATGTTAGTTTTAAAAGCTACCATATAAAATATACTAGTAATAACTATTTTTTATTTTCAAGGGAATATATACAACTAATAAAAAGCTCTTAAAAAAATTCAAAAGGATTTGCGGAATTAAAATTTAAAAATAAAATATTTTCATATAATGTAAAAATAAAATGCTACTATATAAAATATAAAATTCAAAATTAAAAAGGATTTTCTAAATCTAAATTTAAATTACATTTGTAAAATAAAAGATACATATAAAATATTTTTTTATTTGTAAAAATAAAAAAATAGTAGCTTTTTTATTTTTACATATTAATTTTTAAATTTAGATTTAGGAAATTTTTTGAGTTTTGAATTTTATATTTTATATATAGCTTTTTATTTTTGGGTATGTGTAAATATTTTATTTATAAATTAAGATTTAGAAATCTTTTCTAAGATGTTTTTATTAAGAGTGAGTATTGCTTTTTATAGATATAAAACAGTAATCAAGCCATCAAGAAACATTCATTATCGAAGTCTACTTCAATTATGACAAACATAAATATGGTGAAAAAACATAGCACGGGAAGACAGAAGATCGAAATAAAAAAAAATTGTGAAGAAAAGCTCCTTGGAGGTCACCTTCTCCAAGCGTCGAACAGGACTCTTCAAGAAGGTTGGCGAGCATTGCGTTTTGTGCGGTGCTGAGGCCGCCGTCATCGTCTTCTCTCCGGGCAGGAGGGCCTTCGTCTTCGGTCCCACCCTCCGCGACGCTGTTCATCGAGATCGCTTCGCTCCATCGCGAGACCAATCTCGTGCGCTTATTCCGGCGGGAACAGGTGCATGGGCACGTTCAGGGCAATACTTGGAAAGCTCTTGGAAGGCTGGAGGTGAAGAGGGGCAGAAGAGAACGTGGGGGAGATGGGGAGGGTGGGTTTGGTGGGAACCGGCCATTGAGAACATGGGGTTGAATGAACTGGAGCAGTTCAGGGGTTCCCTTGAGGAGCTGAGGAAGAAGGTGGCGGATCGAGTGGAGGAGATGACTATGATGATGATGATGATGGAGAGCGATCCTTCTTCGACTGCCATGGTTGAATATGCAGCGCCACAGCAGGAGTATAATTCTTCTGGTGGTGTTCTGCATGGCCATGATTTGGCTGCACATGGTGTTCCTCATGGTTTCGATATTGGGTTCGGTTTCGATGAACACCTTTTCTGACGTACATTCCTTTGTTTTTTTATATTTTATCTTTCTCTTACTCCCTGTTCGTCCGTACTTTGCAAAATAGTGCTACCCCATATAATCATTGATATATAACAAAAGAAGCTCTATTAAGCTCCTGGCCTTCTTCTCTGGTCTCTATTGTTCTCGGTAAATATCTACTACATATATTCTACTGATTGTTGAATGGATCTCACCACAATGCCCCTGCATTAGTTTTCTTGACGTTGTTGCTTCCTTGCTGGATTACGTGGCAAATGAACTGCTCTCCCTGATTCTTGTAGTTTCCCCAGTTACCATCGTTTGGAGCTTTCCCCTTCAAAATAAGCTTGGCGACGGGGACTTGGGCTCCAGAGTACTTGTCATCCCAAGAAAACATGGTTCTGGTGCCACCTGTGTTTCCGGAACTACTAAGATAATCTGAGTAGGTTTTATCATTTGTGGGGCGGTACAGCCATGCAGCTGCCCACAACAGTTCACCCTGAAATCCGCTGCTACAGTAGGAGTGCGCTTGTGGAATGCTGTTCTCTCGGGGAG
>JBAPGN010000192.1:0-33117 GCA_037355405.1 Vitis amurensis
CTCTTTGCCGACCTCCATCGTCATCTTCATAGCCCGTCCGGTCGTCACTATGCCGGTCCTCGGACGATTGTTCGCAGCGCAGATGCCAACTTACTGAAATGCGTCCTTGTTTCCCTATCGACATCCTCCGCGATGATCGCTCACACATGCCATCCTGCTTTAGTTACTTACTCTGATCTTCACGCGCCTGCAGCATCTCAAATTTGTGAAAAGAAGGAGGACTATGATTCCAACAATGAATTGCAATTCAGGAAGGAACTCTGAAGAAGAAATGCTGAAGAAATCAACTTCTCCACCTTTTCCTCAAGCATTGCATGGGAAAAAGGGGATTAGGAATGCATCTGAAATTCTTGAAGTATTGAGATAAGTGAAAGTCAATATCCCACTGCTGGATATGATTAAACAAGTTCCACAATGCAATTCTAAAGGGACTTATGTACTATAAAAGAGGGTTGACTGTAAATAAGAAAGCCTCTGACTGAGCAAGTAAGTGCAATCTTACAATGGTTAAGTCTCCTTTGAGTACAAAGTCCGGGGAATTCCTTCCATTTCAGTCATGATTGGAGGAAAGGTAGGGAGAAAGCTTTGTTAGACTTGGACAGTGTGAATTTGCTTCCATACTCTTCTACAAAGCATTGGGATGGAGAGTGAAGCCAACAGCAATCATTCTATCTCTAGCAGATAGATCAGTGAAAATTCCAAGGGGGGTAATTGAGGATGTTTTGGTTCAAGTTGATAATTTCTACTATCCGGTAGATTTTATTGTTCTTGATATGGATCCTGCTGTAAAGGAAGCTAATTTAGTTCCAATCATCCTTGGAAGGCCATTCCTAGCTACCTCAAATGCAATCATCAACTGTAGGAATGGGCTCATGCAACTCACTTTCGGCAACATGACACTTGATCTCAACATTTTCTATATGTCTAAAAAGCAAACCACTCCGGAAGAAGAAGAGGGTCCAGAAGACGTGTGCATTATTGACACTCTGGTAGAGGAGCACTGTAATCAGAATATGCAAGACAAGCTTAATGAAAGTCTTGCGGATTTTGAGGAAGGTTTGTCTGAACCCCCTAGTGTGCTTGCTACTCTACAAAGTTGGAGGAGGATAGAAGAGATTCTACCTTTGTTCAATAAAGAAGAAGGGGCAACTATTGAAAAGAAACTCCAAAACTCAATCTGAAGCCTCTACCCGTGGAGCTGAAATATACATACCTTGAAGAAAATAATCAAGTCCTGTCTGTTATATCTTCATTCTTTGACCAGTCATCAGAGAAGGTTTTACTGCGAAGTCTCAAGAGGTTGTAAAAGGCCATAGGATGGCAGAATATCCGACTTGAAAGACATTAGTCCTTTAAGTTTGCACACATCATATATATATGGAGGAGGAAGCAAAGCCAATTTCGTCAACTTCAAAGAAGATTGAATCCTCATTTACAAGAGGTGGTGTGAACTGAGGTGCTGAAGCTACTTCAAGCAGGTATTATTTACCCTATATCTGATAGCCCTTGGTGAGTCCTACTCAAGTGGTTACCAAAGAAGTCCGGAATTACTGTGGTTCAGAATGAAAAAGGAGAAGAAAATTACTACACCGCCTCACTTCAAGTTGGAGGGTGTGTATTGATTATAGAAAGTTGAATGATGTAACCAGGAAAGATCATTTTCCATTGCCATTATCGATCAAGTGTTGGAGAGAGTCTCTGGTCATCCGTTCTATTGTTTCTTGGGACGGGTATTCAGGGGTATTTTCAAATTGAAATTGATGTGGAAAGATCAGGAAAAGACCACTTTTACATGTCCATTTAGAACATATGCTTACAGAAGAATGCCTTTTGGTTTATGCAATGCACCTGCAACATTCCAAATATGTATGTTGAGTATCTTCAGTGATATGGTGGAACGAATTATGGAGGTTTTCATGGGATGACATCACCGTATATGGAGGTACATTTGAGGAATGCTTAGTCAATTTGGAAGCGGTTCTTCACAGATGCATTAAAAAGACTTGGTGCTCAATTGGGAGAAATGTCATTTTATGGTACGTCAAGGAATTGTCCTTGGTCATATCATCTCCGAAAAAAGGCATTGAAGTTGATAAAGCAAAGGTAGGAGCTTATTGTCAAATTGCCATCCCCAACAACTGTAAAAGGAGTAAGGCAGTTCCTTGGCCATGCAGCGTTCTATAGGAGGTTTATAAAAGGTTTTTCAAGTCTTTTCAAAACCTCTTTGTGAGCTGTTAGCTAAGGATGCTAAGTTCATATGGGATGAAAGATGTCAAAATAGTTTTGATCAACTGAAGAAATGTTTAACAACAACTCCAATAGTGAGGGCCCCTAACTGGCAACTACCCTTTGAACTGATGTGTGATGCCAGTGACTTTGCTATAGGAGCTGTGCTTGGCCAAAGAGAAGATGGGAAGCCCTATGTGATCTATTATGCAAGCAAAAACATTGAACGAAGCTCAAAGGAACTACACAACTACAGAGAAAGAATTGTTAAGCCGTGGTATTTTGCCTTAGACAAATTTCGTGCTTATTTGGTAGGGTCTTTCATCATTGTTTTCACTGACCATTCACCTTTGAAATATTTACTGACAAAGCAAGATGCAAAAGCAAGGTTGATTAGATGGATTCTTTTGTTACAAGAATTCGATCTCCAAATCAGAGATAAGAAAGGAGTGGAGAATGTGGTAGCTGACCACCTTTCAAGGTTAGTTATAGCACATAAATTCTCATTGCCTTGCCTATTAATGATGACTCCCCCCCTTCCTGAGGAATCACTCATGTTCCTAGTAAAAACTCCTTTGGTATGCCTTCATATTGCTAATTATCTAGTTACTGGTGAAATTCCAAGTGAGTGGAGTTGCACAGGACAGGAAGCATTTCTTTGCAAAAAAATTCATGCTTATTATGGGAAGGAGCCCTTCCTTTTTAAGTATTGTGCAGATCATATTATAAGGAAGTTGTGTCCCTGAAAAAGAGCAACAAGGGATTTTAAATCATGGTCATGAGAATGCATGTGGGACGGCCCACTTTGCTTCTCAGAAAACAGCCATGAAGGTGTTGCAATCAGGGTTTACTTGGCCATCTCTTTTCAAAGATGCCCACATCATGTGTAGGAGTTGTGATAGATGCCAAAGGCTTGGAAAGCTAACAAAAAGAAATCAAATGCCTATGAATCCCATTCTAATAGTTGAGCTATTCAATGTATGGGGCATTGACTTCATGGGACCTTTCCCAATGTCTTTGCGTTAAGTTTTTATATCTTTGGTGGGGTGTGGATTATGTTTCTAAATGGGTTAAGCATCCCCTGTAAACAAATGATCACAGATGGTGGGCTCAAGTTTCTTAAGAGAACATTTTTTCGATATTTGGGGGGTGCCCAAAGCACATAACGAGATGGAGTGCTCATTTTGCAACAAACCTTTTTGAAACTTTATTATCCAAGTATGGAGTGCAACATAAGGTAGCTACACCTTATCATTCCTCAAACTTCCGGTGCAAGTGAGCTAAGTAACAGGGAAATAAAGAAACATATTGCATTGAAAAAGTTGGTTGAATTCAAGCAGAAAGATTGTCTATTAGGCTTCATGATTCATTATGGGCATTATAAGAACAGCTTATGAAGACTATTCTTGGCATGTCTCCCTATCGTCTTGTCTATGCAAAAGCATGTCATTCTCCCTGTGGAAGTTGAATACAAAGCTTGTGGGCAATTCAAGAAGCTGGAATATGGACTGATAGAGCAGGAGCAAAGAGGTGTTTAGACCTTAATGAGATAGAGGAATTAAGAAATGATGCTTATATCAATTCCAAAGTTGCAAAACAGAGGATGAAGAAGTGGCATGATCAACTAATCTCCAACAAAGAATTTCAGAAAGGACAAAGAATTCTACTCTATGACACAAAACTCCATATCTTTCCTAGAAAGCTCAAGTCAAGGTGGATAAGCCCGTTCATTATTCACCCAGTATATGTCAATGGAGTGGTAGAATTATTGAATTCCAATGGCAAAGACACCTTTAGAGTCAATGGATATCATCTCAAGCCATTCATGGAGACATTCAAACCAGAAAATGAGAAAATCAACCTCCTTGAGCCACAAAGAGCCTAAGCAAATAAGGGTTTGATGGACTTGGTTTCACCACAGTCCAAAATTTTTGTAAATTTTGTAAATTTCAAAGTTTATCCATACTTTTGATTTTAATTTTTGATCGTAAATTGTGTATTTATATGTAATTTAGTCTTTTTGAATGATCTCAGGTGGGAGAAAATGCAAAGAAATTGAAAGGAAGTCTATCGGAGCGAAAACAGAGCAAAAACAAAGCGAGAGACTTCGCAGCCTAAGAGAATCCTCTGCGAAATTAGCACTACGTTGCTAATCCATCTCGCAACTCAATTGACTCCTCTGCGAAAATTTTCGCAGCTGCGAAACCAATTTTGGCACACGAGTGCCACTTCGCAACACAGGAGCCCCCATTTCACAGCTGCGAAACGGTTGCGAAGCTACAAAGTGTGAAAATTCCCGATCTCGCAACCAAAGCTCCATTCCGCAGGGTATTTCGCATCTGCGAAACCGATTTTGGCACACGAGTGCCATTTCGCAGCACAGTGACCCTCCTTTCGCAGCTGCGAAATGGGTTGCGAAGTGGGCTGCGAGAATAGCTTTTTGCTGCGAAATCGGCCTTCTTCTGCGAAACTCAAAATGACCTTTAATATTCCGTTATTTTTTATATATACCGGTCATTTGAGTTGCGAAAGGGTTTCAGAAAGAGGGAACGCCATAGCAGCCGTCTGTTCATCTCCTTGCCCGAGCCCGACGACGCGCGAACCTCCGGTCATCTTCTCCGGTCATCACTTTTGGCCAAATTTCGACAATCCGATATGGCGCGAACCATAGGAGCCAAATCTTCCTCTCCTTCCAGCCGCAAACGAGTCCCACGAGGGGCGCCTGTTTAAGGCCCCACCTCTGAACCTCCGCGGCCAAAAGCTGTTTCCCCTCCGGCAAAGCCCGCGCCACAGAATCCTCTGGTGAGGCGTTATCTCACTAGGTCAGGGGGTCATCCCCTGCAAAAGAGAGCCAGGGTCGAAAGCTCAAAGCCCATAGACTTAACAGAGCAGTCCCCGGTTCCCTCACCAGAGCCATCTCCGGCGCCGCCAGCGAAGCCTCAGGAGCTCCAGCCGCCACTTTCTGAACCCCAAATTCCATCTAAGATAGCTCTTGAAGTGCTAATCAGGCGTCCGATGCTGACCCAACCACCAATTGAAGGGAATTTGGACTGTAGAGCTCGACCATTTCACTCTGAGCTGTGCTTTGACACAGCCACCTTCCAATTGCGGCCGGAGCTTGAACATTCATTCCGCCTACTGCGCAGATACCGCATGGAGCATCTGCTGACCCCAAGAGATTTATTCTACCCCAGAGTAGCCATGGATTTTTATCAGTCCATGACTACTAAGCAGGTCAGAGATCCTACTCTAATCCATTTTACTATTAATGGGCGACATGGCATTTTAGGAGCTCGCCATATAGCAGAGGCCCTGCATATACCATACGAGCCAAGCCATTTTGAGATTACCGAGTATGACAGTCCTCCAGCTGGAAATGGTCCATATCTTGTCCAGAGGAGCTTCCACAAATTCACATTTATTGAGGAGGGAACTTCTTCCGAGCATGTTTCTTATTGATGCACTTTTGCGTCACAACATTTATCCACTGCAGCACTGGACTCAGAGGAGAGGAGTTCTTTTAGAGGCCCTGTTCAAGAT
Organism: Vitis amurensis; assembly: GCA_037355405.1. Lineage (NCBI taxonomy): Eukaryota > Viridiplantae > Streptophyta > Magnoliopsida > Vitales > Vitaceae > Vitis > Vitis amurensis. Next base: position 5,767 of record JBAPGN010000192.1, read on the forward strand.
TTCAGAGGGATACTTCTATGGCCCTCACCACCTAATTATGGCTGTCCTTCTCTATTTTGAAGAGAAAGTGCATAAGAAGAAGCTGCAGCGAGCTGATGCCATTCCACTTATTTTCCCACGGCTGCTGTGTCAGATTCTGGAGCATCTGGGATATCCATCAGATCCTCAGTTGGAACGCAAGCGTATATGACGAGAGGTATTTACTCTCGACAAGTGGAACAATATGACAGCGTATAGATTTGAGCAGCCAGGGCGCCCACAGCCAGCTGAGATACCAGCTGCCAGGAGAGCATCTCCACGACATATACCTGAGGGTATACCCATTGCTTCTCCTACCATATCTAGAGCCCCTCCAATTACTCCAGGCTCATCTGAGCCATCCACTTCAGCTGAGCCGAGGATGGCCATTCCCATTTCAGAATATAAAGAGTTATGCCGATCACTGCAGACCCTGACCGCGTCTCAGAGCAGCCTTGCTAAGGAGATGGTAGCTATTCGAGCATGCCAGGAGCAGATGTTGACCACCCAGGCTCAGCACACTGCCATCTTGAGGCAGCTCCAGCATCATTTCGGTCTTCCATCAGCTGCTGAGCACTTCGCCTCCACCACTGCAGTGCCACACTCCCAGGCCACTGAGCCACAGGCCCCTCTTTCAATCAAGCTTCTGAGAGGCAGAGCCATCTGCCTAAGCCATCAGCCTCCAGCATCAATCCACCCATCTGATCATTATATATATCTACTAATATTCTTTTTGTATTTCATTTTCATTAGTCTTTTATGAAATCCCATCATTTTGATATCGTATATGGGATTACTTGTATTGCCTTCTTTCTAATTGTACTCACATGAATTAAAAGTAATACAAGTTTAGCATTTTTTGTTAACATTTAGCATTAATTTATTCTTATTTCCTTTTCTCACATCTTTTATTCTTTTTGAAACATGTGGTTTCTCCAATCAGTATTCGAACTTGATATCACTCAGGAGGTACCACTTCCTCTCTTTAATTTCAATCACCCATATCACATTGAGGACAATGCTTAGCTCGGTTGGGGGGGGGGGGGGAGGGGAAATGAGGAGGAAGTATGCAAAGTTAAAGGAAGTATGCTAAGTTATTTTGGTAATTCAATTATGTAGATAAATTAGTTGTAGTTTTTTTTTAAATTTTTACTCTAATCTCCATGGATTTTGAGGAAAAATTTTCAAATTAAAACAGGAGAAATTGAACTTTTGCTTTTCACTTGACTTAGAGTTTGGATTATGCTTACTAAAGTGGTTCAATTGTTGAAGCTTCTATTGAAATCGAGTTTAGTTCTTCCACTTTAAGCTTTTCACACACTGTGCACAATAGGTTCCGAGTATAAGATGAAAAACTATTTCCCTCGACTTAGGAAAATTTTAGACTTGGTAGAACCTTTGACCTTATTTAATAGTGTTGAGACACCTTATAAAAGGCCAATGAGCCTTTGAAAAAAATAACAAAAAAAAAAAGAAAAATGTTTGCTTGCCTTGAAACCTGAGCAAGGTCTGAGGGGTATATGGTGAAAATCTTTAAAACCTGGTGCCCTAAGCCTTCATTGGTTGGGAGTCACCGACCTCAATGCTCTTTACAAGGGTGAATAGGTGGAGTTTAACATACTGTAGGTGCTTGGGTATTAAAAATTCATTCTCAAAAGTCCGAGGTAAAATCCGAGGAGTTAGTGGTTGAAAGATCCTTAAAACTTGATGCCCTAAACCTTAATTGGTTGGGAGTCATCGATGGACCCCCGTTACATGGACAATTCAGAAAGAATACCCCTTAAGCCTCTTACCTTCTAAAAAAAAGAAAAAAAAGAAAAAGAAAAAAAAAAGTGTGTTCTCAGCCTATTAAATTTGGTCAGTTTGCTAAGTGTTGAAAAGAGATAGGTTGGGGGGAGAGATTAGTTTAGCATACTATATTCAGAAGCTATCATCTTACACTTAGTTTTTTGTGGAAGAATAAATTTTGGTTCTTTGAAAGTGAAAATGATTTTAAAACTTCAGTTTGCATAATGCATTCCCTTTATCAATAGTGTTTAGCATAGTTTTTGATAACTCTTGTTAAAATTTGAGTTTATATTTCTTTAATATTCCATGTGAGAGTTAGATCATCATGCCGCTTGAAAATTGTTTTTTGATCAGCATTGATGTTGTAAATTATAGTATTGTTTACTTTTATTTTTCTCTCCTTTATTGCTAAGGGACTAGCAATATGTCGGTTGGGGGGAGTGATTACTACTCAAAAAGTATTCTTTCATAACTTATAATTAACCCTTTTAATCACTTTTGAGTAGTAGTTATTACCTTTTAACTCAATTGGCATGTTAAGGACCCTCGCAATCAATTCTAATCAAATTGTGTTAAGTTTTGGTGTTTTGATAGCTTTTTTATCACCAAAGCAATCCGAGATTGAGGAGAGTTATTTAGAATCCTTGGCAAAGCAATGGAAAGCTCAAAAACATGAAGAACCAAAGCTTTGAAGTCCTTTGCCATAAGCAAATCCGGAATGCAAGGAGAGGAAGCAAAGAGAAATCTGCCATGAAGCATATTCTTGATGACAGTCATGTCAGCCACTGTTGGGACACTTCCTGGAGTCCAATTTATGCATGCTATATGTCGTTTCGAAGCTCAGGAAGTCAACAATCCAATGCTTCAAACGGTGCACGATTCAGAGTTGAAATGAAGGAGTTACAGCCATTGGAAGCCGATCACTCCAAGCTGAAGGAAGAATTTTGCACAGCGTTGCGAAATCACCCTTTTGTTGCGAGATGATTTCGCAGCCATTTTGTACAGTGCTGTGGAATTCCTCCTGAAGTTTCCCGATATTTCCTGACACGTTGGAAGCCGAACACCGCAAGCTGAAAGACCACTTCGCAGCGTTGTGAAATCAGTCGTTTGCTGCGAAGTGATTTCGCAGCCCTTTTTGTGCATCTGCAAAATCTCGCAGACCTCGTTTTCACCTGCGAAATAGTCCTTAGTGCTTCCCGATATTTGCGACCGACACTTTGAGATATTTTTCATCAGATTTTTGTTGTCTAAATCCCAAAATTCTCCTTGTAAGCCACCAATTATAAGATTCCTTAGCTTTTAAGTTAGGAAAAAGAGTAAATATCCATGTAATAATTAGTATTGTAATTTTTCATATAAATAGCTCTCGGGAGCCTGATCTTGAGAGAGGAACCCTTTGTAAAAGTTTGAAAGCAAGTAAAATACAGAGCCTTTGCTCTGCCTTACCTTCTCACTTTGATTGTATTTTTCATTTACTAAGTTATGCACTCTCTGAGGAAGTTTCCCCAGAGAATGAGTAACTAAACCTTTAGTTCCTTGGAGCTAAGGTTGCCGGGAAAGGTTCCAAGTGCAAGAATGAAAAGCTTTGTGGTTTCAGCCATGAATGAAGAGGAAGTGTAATCCTTTAGCGATTTCTATGTTTTTAGTTAACTTAAAACGCCTTAGAGTCACCTGGACCAACACTTGGTAAGGCAAGTGATCTACGACCATGGAGATGCATTAGTTTACCCCTTGCGAGCCTTTGGGAGGTGACTTGAAGGTAGGATTTTCTAGAATTGACAACACTTGGTAAGCTTTTGGACTCCAAGGAGACATCCATTAGTTATCTCTTGCGAGCTTGAGAAGGGAAGTCCAAGGTTAAAGATCACCTTGAATGGTTAAGGCTTAGTGAGAGGCTCGAACCATTGCAAGTTGCATCAGTGAGAGAAAATTAGAGCTGAAATCTAATTAAAGGATGTATCTGTACAACACCGTTAGAGAATTGACTATATGTTAATTCTCTAACGCGAGAAAATGAACCAATTGACCAGAGCTATGTTTTTGCATGAGGAACCTCCCCTGTGAACCTGACTCTCCAAGGAATGTTTTTCTTCATAAGTAATTTCCATTACTTGCTTTGCCGTTAGTTTAAATCTAAATCTTTTTCAACCAAAGTTTGTGTTTTATTTCTTAAGCTAACCTTGAAATGAATACCAATTCACTTTGAATTGGTATCATTGGTAATTTGCCAACCCTTCCCAGTGAACGATCCTAGAGCCACTATGCTATAGTAGCTTTTTCTTTGCTACCCTAGTATATGGTGTATAACCTTTATAAATTTTGTTGATTACTCCCTCAATCAAGGAGCACCAGCTGGACACGAATCAGCTGAGACACCAGTTGGGCACGAATCACTTATTCTCTTCATTTTCTGTCATAATCATTTGTTCATTCCTTTGTAGAGCTAGAACAAATTCATCGTAAAAGGGATACGGTGGCTTTGATATGGCCACCCAAAAATCCATGTATTTAGTTCCGAGACCTTAAGCTAGTTGAAAAACTTTGTCTAGATCACTTACTAGTGTTCTAATGTAGCTAAAGCATCACAAATGCCTTTGAACTCCCTTAGATATTCATTAAGGGACCTTGTGCCTTTCTTTAGCCCTCAGAGTCTATTGGTCAATTGCACCTCTTTCTCTTTGGTCATTGGAAGGAGCTTCTCTTCTAAAGAGTTTCAAACATCATAGGCAGTCTCTGTTCCATCTAACAGAAGCATCATTTTTTCTGTCATGAGTCCAAGAAGCCAGGAAGTAAGTAGACCATCATTGTGAGACCATGTCTCTATTGACTAATCATGAGTCTCCTTTGTTTCAGTATCCATTATCTCTTCTGATGTGTTTATATTTTTAGAGAGATGATGGATTAATCCAAGGCTTCGGACAAGAGGAAAAACTTGTGAGTGCCACAAAAGGAGATTGGACATATTCAGTTTGATGGAGACGAGACTTGAGCATTGATGAAAAGCATGAATGCTAAGAACATTTTCTGAGGTTTCCATGTATTGTTTGGATTGTTTTAGGTTCACCTACTTTGATACCATGAATAACATAAACTATTTTTGAAACGTTGAATTTGCATAGCACCTTGCTGACTGTTTTCTTTTCTTATGTATATGGTTACAATGTTGAAAGAAAAAACAATATATAATTTCTTTACACAGAAGAGGAAATATTATATAGAACAGGTAAGTGAAGAATTTCCTTCCAGCCTTCATTTTCCACATTACAAATATGTAGAGTAGTTTTCCTTCCTTGGCATATTGCATGATGGCAGATTTCCATTATCAGAATTGTATGCTAGTAGATTGCATGTTGGAATATTGCATTATCAATTTCTCAACGCTTCTCAACGCTGACAGATTGCATGCTGGTTGAGTTAGAGTTTCCTTTATCAAAGAAGCCTTTAGAGCTTATTCATACAGATGTCTATGACCTAATTAATCCAAATTCTTTTGGTAAGAATAAACATTTTTACTTTTCATTGATGATTTTAATAGAAAATTTTGGGTGTATTTTTTGAAGGAAAAATCTAAAGTATTTAGTACTTTTAAGAAATTTAAAGCACTTGTTGAAAAGTAAAAGTGTTCACAATATAAAGGCAATGAGATCCGATAAAAGAGGGAAATTCTCATCAAAAGAATTTAAAGAATATTATTAAAATCATGGGATTTATTGACTTTTAATGGTTCCATATTTCTCCACAACAAAATGTAGTTGAAAGAAAAAAAAATAAAACTATTCTTAACATGGTTCAAAGTATGTTGAAAAGTAGAAAAATGTCTAAAGAATTTTAGGCCAAAGTAGTTTGTGCGGTTTAGTTATCAAATCATTCTCCTAATCGAAGTGTATGGAATAAAACCTTGCAACTAACTTGGAATGGTAGAAAGTCTGGTATGTTATGTTTGGGAGTATTTGGAAGCATTGCATATGCTCATGCGCCAAATAAAATGCAATCAAAGTTAGATGACAAGAGTGGTAGATATATTTTCATTGGTTTTGACTCAAGCTCCAAAGACTACAAGTTATACAGTCTAAACAATGAAAAAATTATTATTAGTAGAAATGTCAAGTTTAATAAAGAAGAAGCATGAGATTAGAGTGCTTAAGAAGAAAACTATGATACTCCGCCCCTATATGAAGAAGAAGAACAAATAAAAGGAAACTTACAAGAAATTGCTACTCCACATTCATCACCACCTCCATTAACTCATGAAGTTCCAACAATATCATCCTCATTAAAAAGCTCAAGTGAAAGGACACCATATTTTAGAAGTCTACAAGAGATTTATGAGGTAACAAAAAATCAAAATAATCTAATCCATTTTTATCTTTCTATAAATTATGAACCAATAAGTTTTCAAAAAGTAATTCAAGACTGAAGATGGAAAGATGTTATGGAACAATAAGTTTTGAAAAAATAATTCAAGATCAGTGGTTAAGGGTTACAGTCAACACCAAGACATCCGCTATGTGAAAAAAAAATGATTGATTCCATTATAAAAAAAAAACCAGATTTTCATGATTGAAGTAATCACATCAATACAAGATATTTTAATGCAGTTGAACAACTAGTCAAACCAATTAATGAGACTAGTGGAAAGGTTGTGGATGTCCCATCATTACCTAGCAGCAGCATCGGGAAGCATTAGATGTGCAAATGTGTGATTGGAGAGTATAAACAACTGTTGGGCATTCGCAACAACTTTCTAACGCCTCTTTACTTGGCTGATGTCAATAGGAAGAAAGGTACATTTCTTTGGCTTCCTATGACTACTGCCAAGCCAAACTTGGTATGACCCTTCACGGTGCCATGTGGTGGTTACAAACTAGACATTTATAATTGATTTAATTTGTCCCTAACTGTATCATATACTTTGCCCCCTTATGTAGCTCATTTCCTTCTATATAGGCACTTCATGATCTCTGCAGGCCCTTATGAATTCATTTCCCCCGCACGTACGGGGTACCCTACGCATGCGTAAGGCCTCTACGCACGTAGGACACTCTTTCTTTGCTTTTATCTTTCATTAATTCTTCTCCTTTTGTTCACCAACTCATTCCTCAAATATTTCCATTGAAGCTTCAAACTTCTATGGAAATTATGGTCTGGCCTGCACCTAGAACTTGAAGATACACAAGAAAAGTAGCGATTGTATGCACTTCCATTTAAGTGAACAGTGAGATACATGAGTTCCTTTTGGGAGACCAAGTACAACTTCAAAACAAGAACTCCAAGAAAAGTTGGAGTCGAAGCTGTAGGGACCCCTTTCCCGATGACACGTGGCGCGCACCTCTATCCGGATCAACTCTGGTCGTACCCCCCAAGAGGAGGACACGTGGCACGCACCTCCATCCAGGTCCCCCAGGGGGGGGCACACGGCACTCTCAAATATCATACCCGGGCGATGCTCTATCCTATCCGGGTCCATTGTCCGGATCATTGACTGTAAGGATCAAGCCTTGCTGAGTCATCTCAGACAGCCTATCATAGCCCATGATCCGCCGCCTACAGAGCGAAAGGACAGGAGCGATGGCAAGTCACTTCCCACGATCTCTGACAGCCGCCTCAAGGTGATGATGACTCTGCCACCACCTTGAGGACATCATGACAAGCCAAAAAGTCTTCCCACCATTAAAGAGGGGAGCAGAGCTTCTGACACTATATAAAAGGGCCTTCACACAAAGAAGAAGGTAAGCCTGATATCCCAGAAAAAGGGCAATAGCTTGATCTCTGAAGCCATGACTAACAAAACCATCGGAGGGTGTGCCCGGACATCCTATCCAAACATCTTTTGCAAGATCGACTGAGCCAGAACTCCTTCTTAGTTGAAAGCACGCATCCACTTGGCAGCAGCGTGGATCCCTGGGACGCGAGGTATCAACATTGGCGCCGTCTGTGGGAATCCTCTGATTCAGTCGACGATAAAGATGTCCACACCTTCCAGAAGCCGTTCGTCGGCTAGGGGAGACGAAGATTATTGCGAATGGCGCAAAGCCATCGAAAGAAGACAGTTGGAAAGCGAGCGACAAATGCAGGCTCTCCTCCAAGAAACAGCGAGACTGAGAGAATAAAACGTTGTGTTATGCATCTAGGTTTCATCGACGGGGCCTTCTCGCGGTCAATGCTCAAGAGGCCAGGGAGCGAACTCAAGGCCTGACCCAGAGTCAATATACCCTGGGACTGTGGGGGTAATCCCTGAGACGTGCAATATTCGACCACAAGAACGGCCCACGCCGATGCACCAAGCTCCCTAAGATGAAAGCTCAGACTCTACTCGTCTCTCATAAAAAAGACAGCGCGACAAAAGACCCCAGTTGTCGGACGCGATGCGCGCGAGGCTAGCCCACAGGAGCCTGGGAAGACAAGGCCGCCAGTAGCCACAACCTGGGGAACACACCATGACCCACTGGTCACACCCATGGTGCAGAACGTCCTCCCGCACCAAGTGGTACGACAAGCTGGGAAAAACCCCCCAAACAAGCCACCCATTGGCTCCATCAGCAAAAGGTTGGACGACATGCTCTCCACACCTTTTTGCTCGCATATTATTCATTACGACCCCCCAAGGGGATTTCTCGTGCCTAAATTTTCCACGTATGATGGGTCCAACGACCCCTTCAACCATATCATGCATTATCGACAGCTCATGACTTTCAACATAGGAAACGACGCGCTGCTGTGCAAAGTATTCCCTGCCAGCTTACAAGGGCAGGCTCTCTCATGGTTTCACCGCCTACCCCCTAACTCTGTTGATAACTTTAGGGACTTGTCGGAAGCTTTTGTGGGACAATACTTATGCTCCGCTCGGCATAAACAGAACATCAGCACTCTGCAAAACATAAAAATGTAGGAGAATGAGTCTTTAAGAGAGTTCGTGAAGTAGTTTGGTTAGGCCGTGTTACAAGTAGAGGCTTACAGCATGGATGTTGTCCTTCAGATCTTCAAATGAAGCATTTGTCCAAGCACCCCATTCTTCGAGTCACTCGCTAAGAAGCCTCCTACGACAATGGACGACTTGTTTCGGCGCATAAGCAAATACTCAATGCTGGAAGACGACGTGCGTGCGGCCACCCAGCAAATTTTGGTTGCCGAACAAACATCCAGGAGCGGTGCGGAAAGAAGTTCCAAACTTCCGAATAGGCCGTAGCCCTCTAGTCAAAGGCAGGAAGAGCAAGGCCGCCCAAAGCTGCCACCCTTCACACCCCTTTCCATATCCTACGAGAAACTAGTCCCTCGGATCCAAGACCTGTCCGGCTTTAGGTGGCCTAGACCCCTCAGAGCGGACTCCTCCAAAAGAGATCACAGCAAGAAGTGTGCCTACCACAAGGAGCATGGTCACACTACGGAGACGTGCAGGAGCCTCCATTATTTGGTGGAAAAGCTCATAAAGGCGGGACATCTGAGGCAATACCATCCTCTCAGATGCCAAAGATAGAGACACCTCCCGAAATCACGACTCCGGGATCCCCAGAATCCCAACTGCCCCCAAAGCCATTATAAACTATATCCACGGAGGGCCACTGGATGAGGAGTACAACTCCAAACGAAAGAGACAGAGGCTGTTGCGCACAACATCAGTGCGTGAGCGCATCAACTCCATACGCCCTGGGATAACTGGTAGGGGCCCCCGACCGATAGATGGGACAATCACCTTCCCCCCGGTAGACCCCACACGGATATTACAACCACACCGCGACGCCCTCATCCTATCCTTGGGGATGGGAGACTTTGACGTGAGAAGCATCCTAGTCGACCCGGGCAGCTTGGCCGACCTTTTACAAGCATCGGTGATTAGTCATATGGGACGCGATCTATCCGGCCTTGAAAACCCTGGGCGAATCTTGTCTGGTTTCAACGGAGCGGCGACTACCTCCTTGGGAGACATTGTGCTGTCGGTCCAAGCAAGCCCAGTCACTCTCAACGTACAATTTTCGGTGGTGCAAGACTTATCACCCTTCAATGTCATCTTGGGACGCACATGGCTGCACTATATGAAAGTCATCCCCTCTACGTACCATCAAATGGTAAGCTTTCTCACTGAATATGGGCAAATCGACCTATACGGCAGCCAATTGGCCACTCGCCAATGCTATCAGATAGCGCGAGAAGTAGGGACCAGTCAGGAGGATAAGCCCCTCCCTGAGCCCACCAACACACTTGACCAATAGCAATTACTGAGTCCGACGGACAAAGATCCCCCGGCAGCGGATCCCTTGCGGACGATCCAAATTTCAGAAGAAAGTACTCACCTCACATATATCAGTTCCCTCTTAACACCTGAAGAGACCTGAAACATCCAAGACACCCTCCAACAAAACCATGACGTCTTTGCATAGGCGCATTTTGATATGAAGGGAATTCACCCCTCTATCGTCTCTCATAGGCTTAACGTCTTGCCAACAGCAAGACCTGTCCGGCAGAGGGTCAGACGTTTTCACCCAGACAGGAAAAAAATTATCAGGGATGAGATTGACAAATTGTTGGAAGCCGGATTTATTAGAGAAGTGGAGTATTCGGACTGGTTGGCAAATGTAGTAGTGGTCCCTAAAAAGGAAGGCAAATGGCAGGTGTGCGTCGATTACACCAACCTCAACAATGCATGCCCAAAAGACAGTTTCCCTTTGCCGCTGATAAACCAAATTGTAGACTCCACTGCCGGACAAGAAATGCTCTCCTTCTTGGATGCCTTCTCCGGATACCACCAAATCCCTATGACCCCGGCCGATGAAGAAAAGACAGCCTTCATAATGCCGCACGGTCTTTATTGCTACAAAGTTATGCCATTCGGACTCAAAAACGCTGGCGCCACCTATCAGAGACTGATAACGAAAATCTTCAAACCTCTAGTCAACCACACAGTCGAAGTATATATTGATGATATCGTATTTAAGAGCAAAACCCGAGAGGAACACGCCCTCCACTTGCAAGAAGTCTTCCACCTCTTAAGGAAGTATGGCATGAAACTGAATCCATCTAAATGCGTTTTCGGCGTAAGTGCTGGAAAATTCCTGGGGTTCATGGTCAGCCAAAGAGGGATAGAGGTTAGCCAGGATCAAGTTAAAGCAGTCATGGAAACACCATCCCCTAGGAGTAAAAAGGAGTTACAACGCCTCACAGGCAAGCTCGTCGCACTAGGGCGCTTCATAGCCCGCTTCACTGATGAATTGCGACCCTTCTTCTTGGCAATACGAAAAGCCGGCGCAAACGGGTGGACGAACAGCTGCCAGAGAGCTTTCGAAAAAATCAAACACTACCTTATGCAACCACCCATTCTAACCAACCCCCTTCCTAGAGAAAAATTATATATGTATCTGGCTGTATCAGAGTAGGCAATCAGCGTTGTTCTATTCCGCTACCCCTCGCACAAGGAGTAGAAACCTATTACTACGTCAGCAGAGTGTTGGCGGACATAGAAACAAGGTACTCAAAGATGGAGCTAACAGCTTTGGCCCTTCGAAGTGTCGCCCAGAAGCTCCGTCCTTACTTCCAAGCCCACCTGGTGGTCGTGCTGACCGACCAACCCCTTCGCAACATCCTACACAAGCCGGACCTGACCGGAAGAATGCTTCAATGGGCCATAGAGTTGAGCGAGTATGGAATTGAATTTCAACCCAGGTTGTCCATGAAAGGGAAGGTAATGGCTGACTTTGTGCTGGAATACTCCCAAAGACCTACCCAACACAAGGAACCACGCGGAGAAGAGGGATGGACTTTGCAGGTTGATGGAGCCTCCCGGTCATCAGGATCCGGAGTAGGGCTCCTACTGCAATCCCCAACAGGAGAACAGTTGGAGCAAGCTATCCGATTGGGATTCCCCGCGTCTAACAATGAAGTAGAGTATGAGGCCATCCTATCCAGGTTGGACCTCGCCCTGGCCCTGTCTGTCTCTAGGCTCCGAGTATACAGTGATTCCCAACTCGTGGTAAGGCACGTCCAGAAAGAATACGAAGCTAAGGATGAGCGCATGGCGCGATATCTAACTAAAGTAAGAGACACCCTACAACGATTCGCTGAATGTACGATCGAAAAAATTAAACGAATTGAAAATGGACGTGCCGACGCCCTGGCAGGCATAGCCGCTTCCCTTCCCATCAAAGAAGCCATATTATTGCCCATTCACGTGCAAACCCCTTCGTCACAGATGCCTCCACTTGCAATACCATTGAGGCAAGCCAAACAGACGACCAAGAGTGGACGGAGGCCGTAATAAAGTATCTCCAGACGGGCACTTTACCCAAAAAGCCCAGGCAAGCACATAAGACCAGGGTACATGCCGCCCGTTTCACCCTAATTGGGGGGCACCTTTACAAGCGGTCCTTCACGGGCCCCTATCTCAGGTGCCTAAACCACTCAGAAGCCCGGTACTTTTTAGCTGAGTTACATGAGGGGGTGTGCGGCAATCATTCCGGAGGTCGATCTCTAGCTCATCGGGCCCACTCGCAAGAATATTATTGGCCCACGATGAAGAAAGATGCGGCAGCTCATGTCAAAAAGTGTGACAAGTGCCAGAGGCATGCACCCATATCGCATGTACCATTGGAGACATTAAAACCGATTTCTAGCCCCTGGCCCTTCGCGCAATGGGGGATGGACATAGTAGGACCCCTACCAGCTGTAACTGCCTAGAAGAAATTCCTACTCGTCGCCACAGATTATTTCAGTAAATGGGTGGAAGCTAAAGCATACGTTAGCATCAAAGACAAAGACGTCACCAAGTTCGTATGGAAGAACATCATCTGCCGCTTTGGAATCCCTCAAACCATTATAGCTGACAACGGCCCACAGTTTGATAGCATCACTTTCCGGAATTTCTGTTCGGAACTCAACATCCGGAATTTATACTCCACACTGCGTTATCCTCAAAGCAACGGACAAGCAGAGGCCACAAACAAAACCCTAATAACTGCCTTAAAGAAGAGACTCGAGCAAGCCAAAGGGAAATGGGTAGAGGAGCTACCCGGCGTCTTATGGGCTTATCGAATCACACCCGGATGGCCGACAGGAAATACTCCCTTCGCCCTCGCATATGGTATGGATGCAGTCATTCCTACAGAAATAGGGCTACCCACTATCCGAACTGAGGCAGGACGGCAGGGTGATGCAAATGTGGAACTAGGAAGAAATTTGGACTAGGCGGACGAAGTGAGAGAGAGTACATCCATCCGGATGACCGACTATCAACAAAGGGCAACTGCTCACTATAACCGCAAGGCAAAACCCAGGAGCTTCAAAAGTGGAACGCTGGTCCTCAGAAAGGTTTTCGACAACACTGCTGAAACGGGAGCAGGAAAATTCCAAGCCAATTGGGAAGGCCCCTACATAGTATCCAAGACAAGTGGAAGCGGAGCCTATCATCTACAGAAACTAGACGGAACCCCGCTGCTTTTTCCATGGAATGTATCCAATCTTAAGCAGTATTATCAATGAAAGGAAATGAGGAGTAAGCAAAAGAGAAAATGTAATGTATCTGTAAGATAAGGAACAAAGTGTCTTTACAAAGATAGCTGCCCCATACGCAGCAAAACAAAGGAAAAATTATAAAGTCTACACAAAAGGAAATCTCAGTTGGACAGACCCCCAGGTGCCGCATCCTCCTCATCAGAAGGGAAAGAAGGAATATCATGCATAATTCCGTACTTCTTCATGCAGCAGCGGTAGCCAAAGAAGTACATCTCATCCGCCTGCTGTTGGTATTCTTCCTCCATCTCCTTCTTTTGTGCGGCGAACCTAGCCTCCATCTCCTCATTTTGAGCCGCCATACCCGTCCGCAAATCCTCTGACTCCTTCTTCTGGGCGGCGAGGCTAGCCCGGAGTTTTTCCGTCTCTCTTTTCAATTGGAGGTTTTCCTGCCCAGCTTCATCGACTTGGCTCTCCAAGGCTTCTTTTTCTTTCTTTAAAATATCAGCCTCAGCCCGGATAACCTCCTTCTCCCCCTCGACCCGGCACAACTGCTCCGACCCATCCGCCGCAGCTTTCCGGGTAGTGACCAGCTCAGCCTCAACCTTCTCCAACTGGGCGCGTAGCTCCTCGACGCCACCCGGATGCTGGGAGATAAAGGCATGCAGGGCTTCCGCCACCTTCAACCGCTTGAAAAGCTGCTCGCGTGTGCGCATCATGTGGCGGATGCTGGCTATGACCTGGGCAAAGCGACAACAAAACAACAGACAATGTTACAATAGAAAAGTGGTAACTGCTAAGAAACAAGAGAAAAACAACAAAGAAGTATTTACCACTTCTGCAGTTTCTCGGATCGTCCATTCCTACAGGGGTTGAATGCAGGGCACAGCGGACTCAGAAGTACCAAAAGGGAGCCGCGCCTCTGCGTCTGTGAAGCATGGCACCCCCTTCAGCATCTCCATCAGTTCCTCCCAGCTTGGAGGAACTGCTGCAGCATGACTGCTATTCTCGTCTGGAACCCCCTTTGACATAGGGGTGTCCACCACAGTAGGGGAGCTAGGCCCCGGAGCATCGGCCTGAACCGTGGTCGCCGTGCTAGACCCTGCGGCATCCGGTGGAGCAGCGAAACTTGCGCTAAGACCATCCTCGTTCGGATGGGTCGCAGTTGACGCCGGAGCCTCTGGCGCCAGGTCCTCCCCACCCCAATCCGGGCAGACTTTCTTAGCTAGGGGAGGCCCAAGGTCGATGGGGACATATAGCCGTTTGACATGTCTTTGCAGAAGCCTCGCCCTAAGGTCACTTATGCTTCTTATTTCCTCTAGCTCGTCCACGACTTGCAAGCCAGCAGACTCCGGGTCAAGCTGGGGAGAGCTAGGCCCCTGGTAGAAGACTACAAGCTGAAGGGAACTGGAGGTGGCTTCAGGTTCCTCAACCTCCTTAGACTCTGGAATAGTGTGGTCCGACCGGCTGGGCCCGGACTTACAAGACGAAGACGAAGCCTCAAGAGTGGAGGCTGCAATCCAGAGCACCTGCGCAAGTGTCTTCTTCGTCTTCTTCCTCTTCTTCTTTTCCTTCGTGGCCGGGGGACGAGCCGCTGGAGGAGAATCGCGCCCCTTCTCGCCAGGTGCTTTCCTTAATGTCCCCTCCTGCCTCTTCTCCTCTCGCTGGTCAAGGCGTTCTTGGCGCACCTTTGCATCAACCTCGCGAGCCCTCTCGTAAAAAAGCAAGTCTTTCAATACAAAATGCTCCCCAGGCACTACCCGTTTTGGCAACCGCCTAGGGAGAATGTTAGTGACGTACGGTTGAGGCTCCCAGACAACCGCCAACAAGTTTTGGGCAGTGAGCAGCATCTGATAATGCCTCTCAGCTGCAGTGATCTCGAATAACTTGTTCAAGCGGTCGAAAGACGTTTTTTCCACCCACTCGACCAGGCGACCCCTCTTGGCCGTACCTGCGTTGTCAACAACCAAAGACGGTAGCCATCTGGTAACACTAAAATAAGATAACAACAGGCAAACGCGGGACAAACCCCACAAGTTGCCCTACCCGGTAGCACCAGCGAACGATTTGGGGAAAACGCTCTCTCCGGATGCTCCGATAGTCCAGCCCAGACATCCCTGACTAATACATGCCCCTTGGCTCCCCCCTTCTTCGAATCTGGAAGATGAGTCACCAATTGGAGGGACGGCATATAGGCAGCCAGGCTAAAGAGGTCAGTCTTCCCCTTCTTGATAGAATAGATGAAAAGGACCTCCAGCAGCAAAAGGTCCAAGTTAAACAGCATGCTCAGAATGTTGCACCCCATCAGCACCCAGACTATGTTGGGATGGATGTAAGCCGGAGGGATCTGGGTGAAGTGAAGAAACTCTTTGAACAAGGACGGGAGGGATAACTAGAGCCTCGCATTAAATTGCTCCTTGGAGAAATAGATAGCATTGTCCGCAGATTTCTCGGTGGATACGACCTCTCCATCCACAAGCTAAACGGACACGCCATTCGGAATGCAGAAGCGTTCACAAAACTGCCTCACGTTCAGCTTGTCAACAGGCTTTTCCGCATAGACCACCTCAGACGCGTTCTTTCTGCTCTGCCCGGCCGCACTGGACGAAGCTACGTCCTTTTTCGCAGGCATTTTAAAGAGTGGGGCCGAAACGGAACCTGCATGGCGGGATGCCAACAGTAAAAAACAAGGACCCGGCCCCACAGCCCTAACAGCAAAAACGCCTAGAAAACCTAAGATAACCAACATCCCCATCCTAAGCCTTGGCTCTACCCCAAAGCAGGATCGGTCACCCGCAAAAGGTGCAGGAGGGCAATAGGAGCCCTAACGCACCCAAAACAAAACCAAAACCCCCCGAAAAACCCCTGAACACTAGTAGCGACCCCCAGTCACAAGTAGCTTACCCAACAAGCCAGAAACAATCAAAAAACAAACACAACGGGGAGAATGCAGGAATAGAGAACGTACCTAGCGCAAAATGGCAAAACGGAGATGAAGTCCGTGATGCAGTCACCCTCACGACACGAATGTCGCTAGCAGGAGCCCTAGAATTGCACTTACAGGCGAAGATACGCAGAAAGCCGAAGAGAAAGCACTACCAGCAGAAATGCAGAAGGAAGAAATGCAGGAGTGAGGGGGCTAGGTCTGCTATTTAAAGGGAGACAACTCCTCGATATTCCAAACGCCCAACCCTGCCGTTATTGAAAAGACATACCACCTGGGAATTCCCAAGGACGGCGGCTCGTCATAAATGTCCTTCCTCCTTTTCACCTCCGTATCACCACGTGGCCCAATATGCGCAAAAAAAAGCAACCTAAGTTTCAAAACCATCATTTTTTAACCCCCTCATTCTGCCCGGGCAAAATCGCCAGGTTAAAAGGGGGGCATTGTAGGGACCCCTCCCTCGATGACAAGCGGCGCGCACCTCTATCCAAATCAACTCTGGTCGTACCCCCCAAGAGGAGGACATGTGGCGTGCACCTCTATCCAAGTCCCCCAGGAGGGGGCACACAACACTCTCAAATATCATACCCGGGCGATGCTCTATCCTATCCGGGCCCATTGTCCGGATCATTGACTATAAGGAGCAAACCTTGCTGAGTCATCTCAGACAGCCTGTCACAGCCCACGATTCGCCGCCTGTAGAGCGAAAGGACAGGAGCGACGGCAAGTCACTTCCGACGATCTCTGACAGCCGCCTCAAGGTGATGATGACTCTGCCACCACCTTGAGGACATCATGACAAGCCAAAAAGTCTTCCCACCATTAAAGAGGGGAGTAGAGCTTCTGACACTATATAAAAGGGCCTTCACACAAAGAAGAAGGTAAGCCTGATATCCCAGAAAAAGGGCAATAGCTTGATCTCAGAAGCCATGACTAACAAAACCATCGGAGGTTATGTCTGGACATCCTGTCCGGACATCTTTTGCAGGATCGACTGAGCCAGAACTCCTTCTTGGTTGAAAGCACGCGTCCACTTGGCAGCAGCGTGGACCCCTAGGACGTGAGGTATCAACAGAAGCGACTACTGAGACTGGAAGGATACCATCCAGAAAATGAGGTAGTTTTGTAGGATATTGAAGATGGAGGCAAGAAATGGGCTTTATTGATACATAGTGACAGGCTTGCAATAATATGCTTTGTCCTCATTTTGATTGAACCTTGTACCGTGATTACTACTCAAAACATGCTATTTTGTAGCTTGTAATTAGCTCTTTTAAACACCCTTGAGTAGTAATTATTACCTTTTAACTCGATTAACATGTTAGGTACCCTTGCAATCAGATTTCTAACAATTGTGTTAAGTTTTGGTGCTTTTTGATAGCTTTATGCTCACCAAAGCAATTTAAGAATGAGGGAGAGCTATTTATAGTTCATGGCAAAGCTTTTGGAAGCTTAGATTTATGAAGAAATCAAGCTATGGAGCCTCATAATCCTTTGCCTTAGCCGTTCAAAGTTTACAAGGGAGAAACAATGGAGAAGAAGAAAACAGGGGATGAAAACAGGGTACACAGCTGCAGTCTTTTAGTGCACTTTTGGAGCACTTCCCGAAGTCCATTGTTTACATTCTATATACCATTTCGAAGCTCAGAAAGTCAAGAATCCAATGGTTCAAACCATGTATGATTTGGAGCTGAAATGAGGAAGATACGGACTTCGCAAGACAACTGCATCAAGCTGAGGGACAATTTCGCACACCACTGTTTAAGGTGCGAAATCCTCAGTCCACTGTGCGAAATTTTCGCACACCTCAAACCAACATGCGAAATTGGAACTCAGCGTGCGAAAATTGGATATTTTTGCCGACTCTTGTTCTTCTGATATTTTTGTGTTTAAATTTCCATTTTCTCCTTGTATTCAACCACTCATGTAATTCCTTAGCTAGGAAGTATCCAAGGAAGGGTAAAATTACCTTCCTATATAATTTCTCTTGTAATCACTGAAAATGTATCTTTTCGGGGAGCTTTTTCCAGGAGACCAATGTAAATTAGTTACTTAGTGAAATACAGAGATCTCTTTTGCTTTCATTTTTCTCTCTTCTATTTTCTATTTTCTTGCAAGCCAAACACCCTCTGAGGATGTTTTCCCAGAGGATGAGAGGCTAAACATTTAGTTTCTTGGAGTGAAGGAAGCTAGGTGAAAAGTCTAGATTAAAAGGTGGAAAGTTTCCGTGCATTGAATTCAGGTGGTTGGAGTCCATAAATGGCTTTTAAAGCCAAGGTTTTGCCTTAAATCCCTTAGGATCACTTTGACTGGCCAATACATGGTAAGCTTAAGGTCTCTGTGGATGCTTATTGCTAGATCCATATCAGTCCATTAGTTATCATATACGAGCCAGTGGAAAGTGATTCAAGGTGATAGTCCATAGTGTCTTAAGTCATTAATGGACCTTGACTACCATCTCTAGTGACTTTTTATGGATTAAAACTTCATTGTCAAACCTATACCGGTTCGGGAAATAACTATAGGTTAAATCCCCAATGCGAGGAGAAAAATCCGGAATTTTCCACTTTGCATCTGGAACTTGAACCTAGCAACCCTTAGCTCCGGGAGACTTTCTTTCTTCCACTTTTTACTTAGTTCTATGTGAGTTTAGTTTAAATCACCACTTTCAAAACAATTTTATTTTCTTTTAAATTTAAAGTTTGTGTTAAAGGAAATCATCAGAATCAATTTCTAATTTAGAGGCTATCATTGGTAGAGTGAAAACCCATCCCTGAGTTCGACCCTAGAACTGCTATACTATAGTAGCTTTGCTACGCCAGTATAAGGTCATAGGTTTTATAAATGTTTTTGATTAAAAGACCCGGCTGGGAAGTCAAGCGCGAATCAAATGGCGCCGTTGCCGGGGATGGTGCCACAATACATTGATACAACCTTTTAGAGGCTACTTGTGATTTTTATCACAAGTTGGGTGAATTCCTTTTTCACTAATTTTATTTTCTTTCATTTTCCTTTTGTTAATTTTAAATTCATTTCTTTCTAACCTTAACCTTTTTTCTAGATTCCTTTTGTTTTTGTTGTTTTTTGTTTTATTTCAGGTAGTGTAACTTGTGCATGCCCTATTGGATTAGGGACCAAGAGGGAAGATTAGTAAGGATTGAGAATCCTCAAGACACAGAGTTGGATATCTGTGTAAATATCATGGACCCTCCACCAGAGGATCAGAATTCTCAACAAGGTCAAGGGGGTAATCCCAATGCATACCTATCCATGAGGGATAGAATGCATCCCCCAAGGATGAGTGCACCCTCATGCATCCTGCCCCCTCTTGAGCAGTTGGTTATAAGGCCCCATATTGTGCCCCTCCTACCAACTTTCCATGGAATGGAGAGTGAGAATCCATATTCTCACATCAAGGAGTTTGAGGAGGTGTGTAATACCTTTAGAGAGGGAGGAGCTTCAATAGACTTGATGAGACTCAAGCTATTCCTTTTCACTTTGAAGGACAAGGCAAAAATATGGCTTAATTCTTTAAGGCCAAGAAGCATAAGGAATTGGGTGGATCTTCAGGCTGAGTTTTTGAAGAAATTTTTCCCCACCCATAGGACCAATGGGTTGAAAAGACAAATCTCAAATTTTTCTGCTAAAGAAAATGAGAAGTTTCATGAGTGTTGGGAAAGGTATATGGAAGCCATCAATGCTTGTCCTCATCATGGTTTCGATACATGGCTCCTAGTGAGCTATTTTTATGATGGAATGTCTTCTTCTATGAAGCAAATTCTTGAAACCATGTGTGGGGGAGATTTTATGAGTAAGAATCCTGAAGAAGCCATGGACTTCTTAAGTTACGTGGCTGAGGTGTCAAGAGGATGGGATGAGCCCAACTCAAGAGAGAAAGGAAAATTTCCCTCTCAACAAACCCAAAATCCAAAGGCTGGAATGTACATGTTAAGTGAAGATGTGGACATGAAAGCTAAAGTGGCAACATTAGCTAGGAGGTTGGAAGAACTTGAGTTGAAAAAGATACATGAAGTTCAAGCCATTTCCGATACCCAAGTCCATGTCATGCCATGCACCATTTGCCAATCATGTGATCATGTGGTAGATGAGTGTCCAACCATGCCAGCTGTGAGAGAAATGTTAGGTGATCAAGTGAATGTTGTGGGGCAATTTAAGCCCAACAACAGTGCATCCTATGGAAACACCTATAATTCAAGCTGGAGAAACCACCCAAATTTTTCTTGGAAACCAAGACCACCTCCATACCAACCACAAGGCCAAACCCAAGCACCTCAGCAACCATCTTCAGTGGAGCAAGCCATTGTAAACCTGAGTAAAGTCATGGGTGACTTTGTGGGTGAACAAAAGGCAATTAACTCCCAATTGCATCAAAAGATTGAAAAGGTTGAGAGTTCTCAAATTAAGAGAATGGAGGGGATGCAAAATGATCTATCTCAGAAGATAGATAATATTCAGTACTCCATCTCTAGACTTACCAACCTAAACACAGTGATTGAGAAGGGAAAGTTCCCCTCTCAACCAAGCCAAAATCCCAAGGGTGTTCATGAAGTTGAAACCCAAGATGGTGAGTCTTCAAATTTGAGAGAGGTTAAAGCTGTGATCACTTTGAGAAGTGGGAAGAAGGTTGATCAACCCTTACCTAACGTGGGCCCTGATGAAGAACTCAGATCAAAGGGACCCTTGATTAAAGAGGGCAAAAACCAAGAAGAGCAGAGTGGGAAGAAAAGTGCATCCAAATCAAGCATTGAAGAAGAACCAAGGATAGTGATTAAGGAGGATATGATGAAGAAACATATGCCTCCTCCTTTTCCTCAAGCTTTACATGGAAAGAAAGAAATCAAGAATTCATCAGAAATTCTTGAAGTGCTGAGGCAAGTGAAGGTGAATATACCTTTACTTGATATGATCAAGCAAGTCCCCACATATGCAAAGTTTCTAAAGGACTTGTGCACAGTCAAGAGAGGTTTACAGGTGACAAAGAATGCATTCCTCACTGAGCAAGTGAGTGCTATCATTCAAAGTAAGTCCCCAGTTAAGTATAAAGATCCGGGATGTCCCACCATATCAGTCAACATTGGAGGGACACATGTGGAAAAAGCTTTATTAGATTTAGGAGCAAATGTGAATTTGCTCCCATACTCTGTCTATAAACAACTGGGACTTGGAGGATTAAAGCCTACAACCATGACCCTCTCTTTAGCTGATAGGTCTGTCAAAATCCCAAGGGGAGTGATAGAGGATGTTCTAGTTCAAGTGGACAAATTCTACTATCCTGTGGATTTTGTTGTGCTTGATACTGATTCCTCTGTCAAGGAAGAAAATTATGTGCCAATCATCCTAGGGAGACCTTTTCTAGCTACCTCAAATGCTATTGTTAATTGTAGGAATGGGGTGATGCAGCTCACATTTGGAAACATGACATTGGAAGTAAACATATTCCATTTATGTAAGAGGCATCTTTACCCTGAAGAGGAAGAAGGATTTGAGGAAGTGTGCTTGATCAACACTTTGGTTGAAGAGCACTGTGATAGGAGTTTAGAGGAGAGCTTGAATGAAAGCCTGGAAGTCCTTGAAGATGGGTTCCCTGAACCCTCTGATGTACTAGCCATTATGTCTCCTTGGAGGAGACGGGAAGAGATCTTACCACTGTTCAACCAGGAAGACTCACAAGGAGTTGCTGAGGGGGACCCTCCAAAGCTTATTTTAAAACCACTTCCTCTGGAGTTGAAGTATGCATACTTGGAGGATGATGAGAAATGTCCAGTGGTAATTTCCTCAACCCTCACTATTGATCAAGAGGATAGTCTTTTAGGAGTCCTCAGGAAATGTAAGAAAGCCATTGGATGGCAAATTTCTGATCTGAAAGGGATTAGCCCTTTGGTGTGCACCC
The DNA here is from genome assembly GCA_037355405.1 of Vitis amurensis. Classification (NCBI taxonomy): domain Eukaryota; kingdom Viridiplantae; phylum Streptophyta; class Magnoliopsida; order Vitales; family Vitaceae; genus Vitis; species Vitis amurensis. Next base: position 27,864 of record JBAPGN010000192.1, read on the forward strand.
ACCATATTTATATGGAGGAAGATGCCAAACCAGTAAGGCAACCCCAAAGGAGACTGAATCCTCACATGCAAGAGGTGGTGAGGAGTGAAGTTTTGAAGCTACTTCAAGCTGGGATCATATATCCCATTTCAGATAGCTTGTGGGTGAGTCCCACCCAAGTAGTCCCAAAGAAATCTGGAATCACTGTGATCCAGAATGAGAAAGGGGAAGAAGTCTCTACACGTCCTACTTCAGGATGGAGAGTGTGTATAGACTATAGGAGGTTGAATTCAGTAACTAGGAAGGACCATTTTCCACTGCCTTTCATGGACCAAGTCCTTGAGAGAGTTTCAGGACATCCTTTCTATTGTTTTCTAGATGGTTATTCAGGGTACTTCCAAATAGAAATTGATTTGGAAGATCAAGAGAAAACAACCTTCACTTGTCCTTTTGGTACTTTTGCATATAGGAGAATGCCCTTTGGTCTATGTAATGCTCCTGCAACTTTCCAAAGATGTATGCTAAGCATCTTCAGTGACATGGTGGAACGCATCATGGAAGTTTTCATGGATGATATCACTGTGTATGGAAGTTCTTATGAGGAGTGTTTGATGCATTTAGAAGCTGTTCTCCATAGATGTATAGAGAAAGACCTAGTGCTAAATTGGGAGAAGTGTCACTTTATGGTACAAAAAGGAATTGTCTTAGGACATATCATCTCCAAAAATGGCATTGAGGTAGATAAGGCTAAGGTGGAGCTGATTGTTAAGTTGCCACCTCCCACAAATGTTAAAGGAATTAGGCAATTCCTTGGACATGCAGGGTTCTATAGGAGGTTCATTAAGGATTTCTCAAAAATCTCAAAACCTCTGTGTGAGCTTTTGGTAAAGGATGCCAAATTTGTGTGGGATGAGAAGTGTCAGAGAAGTTTTGAGGAATTGAAGCAATTCCTCACAACTGCACCAATAGTTAGAGCCCCAAATTGGAAATTACCTTTTGAGGTAATGTGTGACTCAAGTGATCTTGCTATGGGGGCTGTTTTAGGACAAAGAGAGGATGGAAAGCCCTATGTGATCTATTATGCAAGCAGAACTTTGAATGAGGCTCAAAAGAACTACACAACTACTGAGAAGGAGTTGTTGGCAGTAGTTTTTGCCTTGGATAAGTTTCGTGCTTATTTAGTAGGGTCCTCCATAGTGGTGTTCACTGACCATTCTGCTTTGAAGTACTTGCTAACCAAGCAGGATGCCAAGGCAAGATTGATAAGATGGATTCTTTTACTCCAAGAATTCAATCTCCAAATCAGGGATAAAAAGGGGGTAGAAAATGTGGTAGCTGATCACTTGTCTAGACTTGTGATATCACATGACTCACATGGTCTGCCTATCAATGATGACTTCCCTGAGGAGTCTCTCATGTCAGTAGATATAGCTCCATGGTATTCTCACATTGCAAACTTTTTGGTTACTGGAGAAGTACCAAGTGAGTGGAGTGCTCAAGACAAGAGGCATTTCTTGGCTAAGATCCATGCCTATTATTGGGAGGAACCTTTTCTTTTCAAATATTGTGCAGATCAAATTATAAGGAAATGTGTTCCTGAGCAAGAGCAATTGGGAATTCTTTCCCATTGCCATGATAGTGCATGTGGAGGTCATTTTGCCTCCCAGAAAACAGCAATGAAAGTGATCCAATCAGGCTTCTGGTGGCCCTCTCTTTTCAAGGATGCCCATGCTATGTGTAAGGCATGTGATCGGTGTCAAAGGCTTGGTAAGCTGACACGCCGAAATATGATGCCCTTGAACCCCATCTTAATAGTGGATATCTTTGATGTCTGGGGTATAGACTTTATGGGACCATTTCCAATGTCATTTGGACATTCCTACATCTTGGTAGGAGTGGATTATGTCTCTAAGTGGGTAGAAGCAATCCCATGTAGGAGCAATGATCATAAGGTGGTACTTAAATTCCTCAAGGACAACATCTTTGCAAGATTTGGAGTGCCAAAAGCCATTATAAGTGACGGGGGAACCCACTTTTGCAATAAACCTTTTGAGACTCTTCTAGCCAAATATGGGGTTAAGCACAAGGTAGCTACACCTTATCACCCTCAAACAAGTGGCCAAGTTGAGTTGGCCAACCGTGAGATCAAGAATATATTGATGAAAGTGGTCAATGTGAATAGGAAAGATTGATCTATCAAGCTCCTGGATTCCTTATGGGCTTATAGGACCGCTTACAAGACCATTCTAGGAATGTCTCCCTATCACCTTGTTTATGGCAAAGCGTGTCACCTTCCAGTGGAAATTGAGTATAAAGCATGGTGGGCAATCAAAAAGCTCAACATGGATTTGTCAAGAGCCGGGTTAAAGAGATGTTTAGATTTGAATGAATTAGAGGAATTGAGGAATGATTCATACCTCAATTCAAAAATTGCTAAAGCAAGATTGAAAAATGGCATGATCAGTTGGTAAATCAGAAGAATTTTACCAAAGGACAAAAAGTTTTGCTTTATGACTCTAAACTTCATCTCTTTCCAGGTAAATTGAAATCAAGGTGGACGGGTCCTTTCATAATCCATGAGGTGCATCCCAATGGAGTGGTGGAAATATTCAATCCCACAGGCAATCAAACCTTCAAAGTCAATGGCATCGTCTCAAGCCATTCTTAGAGCCTTACAGTACAGCAAGGAGGAGATCAATCTCCTTGAACCACCACATCTCTGAGGAAAAGCAGGGTATCATGGGCTAAAGAAGTCCATGAATTTTTTGTTATAGTTTTATAGTTATATTAGTATTTTTATATTTTAATTTTTCCTTAATCTTAGTTTATTTTGTCTTAATTCAAGTCAATTTCATGATAAATTTCAGAAAAGAATCATGAAGTGAGGAGAGCTCTTCAAAAGCAGAACAGGGGAGTAAGGCCAAGGAACAGAGCATTTATTTCAAGGTGCCCAAATTTTCGCAACACACTGATCTTCAAGGGTGCGGAAATTTCGCACCACCCACCCCAAGGTGCGAATCCTTGGGCGCCAACAGAAAGCCATTTTCGCACACCCCTAACCTCAAGGTGCGGAAATCAACATTTTCAAGGGTAGCGAAAACCCCTTTTCAAGGTGGCGAATTTTCCTTAAAAATCCAATTTCGCACACCACTGTGGAAGGTTGCGAAAATTTTTCGCACTGTGCGAAATCCTCTCCAGGCACCACGTGCTGCCATTTCGCACACCTCAAGCTGATTTTCGGCACGATGCGAAACATGTGTGCGAAAATTTCGCACACCCCTATTCAGGTGCGAAATTTCGCAACCCCAGTTTCAAGGTGCGAAATCTTAGAAAAGAGGGTGCCATTTCGCACACCCAATTCTAAGGTGGCCGAATTTGGGCAGGCAAGGGTGCGAAAATTTCGCACGGTAAAATTTAAGTTCTAAAATTTAAAATAGACTTTAAATTAAAATTTTACCCCCGAAATTGTGCCTAACGTTCAAAAAACGACTTTTCGGATGCCCTTGGGAAGATTTTAAAACGGCAGAAAACCCCTTAAACTCATTTCTATTTAAAACCCTTGAGGTCAGAAGCTCAAAGGACTCTCCCGCGCACCAACTGAAAAACCTCTGGAATCCCGAATAGTCACTTACCTTCATTTTGGCCATGGCGAAGACCAGAGGAGGCCATTCCGCTTCCCCATCCTCACCGAGACCTCCACCACAGCGAGACGCCATGGAGCGCACCTTCTCCTCTGTTCAGGCCCCGGCCATCTCCCCATCTGAGGGGGAAGCTCCTTCTCAGCGCAGATACCCCACCGGGAGGCCACCCACGGGCCCTGTGCCATCAGCCGAGCAGCCGTGAGCTCTGTTTCTCGCCACCAGCGAAGAAGTCCAGGTTTCGGGTCCTGGAGAGCCATCTCACGCACCTCAGCCAGAGCCAGTTCTCAGAGGAGCGTCGATTCCTGTGGCATGCTCTTGAGGCCGTTATTAGGCGTCCCTGCTAGCCGGACCACCGATAGAGGGCACTTGGATTGCAGAGATAGATCATTTCATTCCGAGACTATTTGATATAGAGGCCTTCAGACAGCAGCCAGAGCTCAGAGATTCATTCCGACTGCTGCAGAGGTATCACATGGAGTCTTTTCTCCTCCTAGGCAATTCTACTATCCCAGAGTAGTTATAGATTTTATCAATCTATGACTACTCGAGGTCTCCGCAATCCTACCCTCATCCAATTTACTATAGACGGACGCCAGGGTGCCATTGGAGCTCGTCACCATTGCTGAGGCCCTCCGTATACCATATGAGCCTGTGATTCAGGCAGACTTCAGGGAGTGGTCCTCATTTTCTCAGAGTGACATGGTTCGCATTTTGTCCAGGGGGACTTCTACAGCTTCAGTAATTGACCAGGAGAGAGCTTTCCATCTGGGATGCTCCTCATTGATGTGCTCCTGCGTGCCAACCTATTCCCCTTCAGCATAAAGTTCAGAGGAGAGGAGCTATACTTGAGGCATTATTTAGGATTTCTGAGGGCTATTTCTTCGGCCCTCATCATTTGGATTATGACTTCTCTTCTTCACTTTGAAGAGAAAGTCCATCAGAAGAAGCTTCAGAGGCAGATGGCATCCCATTACTATTCCCCAGACTCCTCTGCCAGATTTTAGAGCACCTGGGCTTTCCCTGAAGAGCCCCGTCCTGAGAGGCGCCGCCATTGCCGAGAGGACTTCTCTCTCGACAAATGGCATCACTTGGTACGCCTATTTTGCACCCCAAGGAGCCCAGTTGTGCCTGCGACCTCCAGAGCTTCCCCGAGATGGAGCAGCTACCTGCAGCCCAGCAGGATGAGATTCTCACTGACACTACACCCCCTGCCCCTGCAGCAACACCCCTCAGTGGATATGCCCGAGGCTATACATCCTTCTTCTCTATCACTTCGGATGCTCCACCAGTCATGCCAGCTACTCAGCACCTCCTCTTCATTCTGAGCCCCACTGTCACTGTTTCTATTGCGGAGTTCAGAGGCTAGTGGTTCAGTGCAGACCCTGAGCACTGCTCAGGGATTCTATCATGCCAGATGCCACTATTCGTCGCCACCAGGATCAATCATTGCTACTCAGTGCTCAGCATACCACTGATCCTTCATCGGATTCCAGCAGCATCTGAGTCTGGCAGACTCCTCTTGGCATGATAAGGGTTGCACCATCCGAGCTCTAGTGCAGATAGGAGAGTTTGCCAGCTGAGCAGACATCCAGAGGAGGAGCCAGAGCAGGCATTCACATGACCCCCTCATATCT
>JBAPGN010000193.1:0-32787 GCA_037355405.1 Vitis amurensis
CAAAAGGTGGTTTCTGCAATGTCTGCAGAAACCCACCTAGAAATAGGTCTATTTGGCTACGCACATAACTTATTGGAGTTTTAAAGCTCTTTGGATTCACAGCCATTTCGTCAGCTCTGACAAAATTGAGAGTGGGGGTTGCGAAATGTGCATTCTCGTAGTTGCCAAATAGGTTGTTTCTCGCAGCTGCGAAACTACCCCTTACGAAATTAGGTCCTTGCTGTGAAAATGGAGTTTTTAAAGCTTTGGGGATTTCATAGCCCATTTCGCAGCTGCAAAATGAGAGGGAGGGTTGCGAAATGGCACTCGTGTGCCAAGGGGTGGTTTCCCTGTTGCCGAAAATTTTTCGTATAATGGGTGGTCATGGGGTCAATTGCGAAAATTCATTTCTGCAGCTGATTACTACTTAAATCAGTGCTATTATAATATCTTGTAATTAACCTCTTTTAAACAACTTCTTGAGTAGTTATTAAAAAGCTATTTTTCGAAAATTCCGATTTCCAAATTGTTATTTCCAATTATCGAATTCCAATTTTTCAAATTATTTTATCTAAGTCATTATTATTTCGTGTTATTTATTATCATTTTATTTATTTTTTTAAAATCCTCTTAAAATAATTCTTCAATTCTCCGATTTCCAAATTTAGCTTCTCAATTTTTGAAGATTCCAATTTTCCCAATTTCCGAACTTAATTTTCAGTTCCAGATTTTCAATTTCACATGTATTATTTATTTATTTTATTATTATTGTCTTTTCCTTTTTTTCTTTTTTTTATTTTTAAAAGAAATTCAACTTCGATAATTTCTAAGATCCCAATTTTTACATTTTTCATAGTTTCTATTTTCAAATAATTTTCAAATCCCTAATTTCTTTCAAATTTAAACTCAAATTCAATTTTAAATTTAAATTTAATTTTAAACATAATCTCCAAATAATTTTAATTCCAAAATTTCTTCAAATTTTTTTAAATTTAATTCTTAAATTATATATTCCCAAGCTCAATTTTTCAATGAATTTTACGAGACTTCGCTTGATTTTCCATAAATTTGAAAAATTATCCCCGTTTTTCTTTGATCAGTTTTAATTCCACTCTGGTTTTCATAACGCTTAATTTCTCTGTCTCCTTGAATTTTACATAAAGTAAGAATGAATTTTTTCAATATTCCTGATAATGACTATTATGAGACGCAATTCATGCAAGATAAATGGGTTTTGACCGGGTTCAACATCCAAAGAAGTTTTACTTAGATATAAATGAACTTGAGTGAATGTCATATGTGCTGTTGGTGATTTCATATTCTATTTGGTGATGTATGTGATATATTTATGCTCAATTTCTGGCACTAACCCGCATTTAATAATGGTGCATTATCGCTCGCTGCCAAAGAGTAAGCACTCAGTCTCACTTTGACCATTCTCCATGCTTTGTTTGGCTCCCAATGTATGATCACTTTTTGTATCTCACGTTATCATCAATTGCCACAGAGTCGTGCTTCATTTATTAGTAAAGACCTGTAAACCTTCAGATGGGGGACATTTCTTTTGTTTTTTTTTTATTACTATTTTCATCTTTTTTTTTCTTCTTCATCACCCAAGAAATGGGTATGGAAGCGGTGGATAGACTGTGGCAACCAAGAGGATTGATGGGCGAGCTGTTCTTAATTGGTGGCTAGACAGGATGGAAAGTGAAGAAAGCAGTTGATAAATAGGACGGGCTGCTTAGGACAAGAAGAACATTTGGGCAAAGAGGGATACTGAACCGTTTGAAAAGGAGGGACAATGAGTGAAAATTGGTGGCAGTTATAGGAGAGTCTTGACAGTTTTTGGGGAGTTAGGACAGAGATTAGGTGGATGATCATAGCTTAAGGGGGAGTTACAGAGAACGATTTTGAAGAGGCATACCAACTGTTGGAGAGAAACAAGAAGGGAAGGAGATAGCTTGAGAGAAACCAATGGAGAAAAAAAAAGGGAGGTAGTTGAGAAAAAAAAAAAAAAATTGTGTGGAAAACTATTAGAAGAGAGTCTTTATGGAAGAAACAGAGGAAAGAGGATTATAGCTTGTGATAAACTAGACAACATTTACTCAAAGGAGATTGTTCAGGTTTAACTAACTCACAACCGTAAGTTCTCTATTTTTCACAGTCATGCCATGCTCCTTGACGATATTTTGAATGTTTATTTTGATTATTTTGAGTTTTGGAATGTGTTGAGCCTGTTATTCATTTCTAATTTGCTTTGGTCTCTGTTTCATTTGTAATGAGTTGGCATGGTGCTTATGCCATTGTTCATGTGTTTGAAATCACTACAAAACCTCCCACCGATTTTAAACTCTCGTTGATCTTCATGAAATAGAGTTGGATTTAACCATATTACTTCCTCTTGTGCATGCTCTGTTTCCTTCAGCGTATCCTCTGTTTCTGATATTTCTAGAGTGAGTATCATGTTTAGGTTAGTTGCCTGGAATGGGAGGCTTTTGAAAGAGTTCAGTATCAAAGCCTTTGGGAGTCATGTGCCTTATTGTCTATCCGATGAGTTGAGGTTCATCTAGCTAGGGGAGTGACATACCTACCATCTTGCAGGAGCTCCCATGGCAACCCGCTTGGAAGTCTAACTTAGTATTCGAATTGAGATTGTAATGTGGTAGTTGAGGCCAGACTTGGAAGTTGCTCAAGCAAACACGCATACATCTCCTGCACCTGATTCCAACATGGTTGATTATTTCAGTGGTGACATCGGCAAGTTTTGATTTGAAATACCCTTTGAAAGCATCAAAGCCCCATTTGCAAAGTTCTTTCATACCCATCTTACCACCCTTCATGCTCCTGTTCTCATTGCATTTCCAGCACCTATTCCACCAATCACCTCTCATACCCATTACTTTCAACTTCACCCGATCACACAACCTCACCTCCTTCCTATCCCATTAACCTTCATACTTCATTAAACCTATCTTTCATCCTTTCATCCTCCATACCCGTTTTCATACCCATTTCTCTCTCTACACCACGTACTCATTTTTCAAATACCAATGAGACCCATTTTTCCCACCAATACCCATTTTCAGCTCATTTCCACCATTTCTCACGTGCATGAACCCATGCATGGCTACCACATCACACCCCATGGACACTTTCACTCATAGCTCTCATACCATTCTCCTTTCTACATCCCTACCCATATGCATGGGAACCATGCCCATAACCATACCTGTACCAAGGCTCACCACCCTCATCCTCCTTAACCTTCCATGCATACCACCACTTCTTTAATACTCTCTAAACACACTTCATCCTTCATCCTTCTATTCCCATACCCATTTTCCATACCCATTGAACCACCTATCTCTCCTCATCTCTCTACATCGTTTCAATCTTTCTATACCCTCTACCACCCACCTCCCCTATTATTTTCCTATCACCCCTCATCATCTATCATTCATTCCTTACCCGTTTAGCTCCCTACCTTCCCACATATAGGAAGTCCCATATGCATGGTTGCCAACCTAACATATCCATTGAACTTGTCCATCAAAGCCATCACCATTAAACCCACCTTCAATTCGTTTCCTTCCTTTCCTCATGTGCATGAAGTCCCAAGTGCATGACCATCTCCATTTTTTTCATCCCTCATACCCATCTTTGCATTCTTGTCACCACCATTCTCTCTCTAGAAATATAAGACGGGTCTCTTTGTCGTTCACAAACCATATCCCAAGTATGAGATTCACTCATTGAATATGCATAAAAAAAATGGGTTTGTGATGTGAGTATGATAGATATATGCATTGGAAAATAGGATGGTGGTGTGGGTACGATATTTTTGCAACATGAAAATGGGTTTGTTGCGTACTGGGGGATAGCACAATAAAGTTGGGAATAGGCTTGAATACATGGAGAAATGAATTTTGGGATGGGGTCCACAAGCTTGATTTGAATTTGATATTGTTAGGAATTTGAGGCTAATCCAACTTATGGTAATCACCCTAGAGGGGGAGTGAATAGGGTGATGGTCTCTTTTCGCAAATTTAAACAAGTAAATGCAAGAGACAATTATATGCAAGTATATAATAATCAATATATTGTATATAAATTAAAGAGTAGGGAAGAGAGAATGCAAACACAAGAGTTTATAGTGGTTCGGCGCAACCCGGCCTACATCCACTCTCCTCTAGCTTCAATCTTGAGCTTGAGGTTCCACTAATCCAAGGCTTCCAAACCAAGCCTTCAAGCAATACAATTGGATTATGGTTCCAATTCACCCTCTTGGACTTTTGGCTTCAAGCACCCTTTACACTTCTCAAGAGATATTCCACTCTTGAACAAACCCTCAAGTATCCCCTACACTTGAGAAACTTCCTCTCAAAGACTTACAAATGAATGATCTCTCAAAAATCCTAGCACAAAAACTTTAAGCTCAAATGATACAAGAAAAACTAGGATTGAATGGTGCACTAAGGATATGCAAGTTGTAGAACAATGGTGCACTCAAAAACACTCTTCCAAGGCTCAAATATAATCAAGAAAGGTTTGGGAAGGTTAAACTTATGAAACAATGAAGATTGGAGCCTTTTTATAGAAGAAAAAAGTCAAATTACTTGTTGGGGGTTCGACCGGTCGAGCAAGGGGTCGACCGGTTGACTAGCCGTTAGCATTTAATGCTTGGCAAGTGACTGTTGGGCCTCAACCGGACCTCGACCGGACCTTAACCGGTTGAGGTTCAACCTTGACTAGGAAGAGAAGGCCACTGGGAGAGAGAGAAACTTTTTGGCCTCCCTTAACCGATCCTCGACCGGACGAGCACAATTGGTCGACCAGTTGAGCCGGTTGAGCCATTTTTTGGCTCAACACCCAATTTTTTTCATCTTAAAACCTTTTAACACAAGTTTGAAAATCATTTAACACAATGTTTTAGTTGAAAACATGAAATCATCCAATTCTTAAGATATTTAAACAATATTACTCTTGGATGATTTTGGTGCATAAATAAAGAATGAAATGCATGAAAGTCCTAGTGCACCAACAATCTTACAAAGAGATCTTATGAAGCTTTGGTCTTGAAAAACTCTTTTCTTTGAGGTGGTTTTCTTCTTCATGATTTCTCATTGGCTTGATTTGTCTCTGTGATTGCCACTTTGGAAATCGTCTTGCCTAATCACACTTGAAATATGATCATTAGTTCTAAACCTTGTTTTGTTATCATCAAAATCAAGATTAACCAAACCTTGGTTTCACAGATATTGTATATAAAGCACACGTTGGAGTGTTTAGCTATGCATGGCCACCTTTTCTCAGGCCACGTGTCATCCTCCTAAATTGTCTTCTTATAAAAAATTCATTCTCAAAATAATTTTTCAAGATTCCAATTTCGAAATTTAATTTTTCGAAATTCCATTCTCAAAATAATTCTTTAAGATTACAACTTTCGAAATTTAATTTTCCGAAATCCCATTCTCATAATAAATTTTCAAGATTTCAATTTCTTTAATTTCCCGAAATTCCATTATCAAAATAATTTCCCAAGATTCCAATCTTCAAAATTTAGTTTTCCCAAAATACTGTTCTCAAATAATTCTTCAAAATTCCATTTTTCGCATTTATTTATTTAATCAATATTATTCTCGTTATTATTATTTTATTTATTTATTTATTTATTTATTAAAATTCCACCTTTAAATAATTCTTCAAAATTACGATTTTCAAATTTAATTTCCAATTTCCAAAATTCCAATTTTTGCATTTATTCGTTTAATCATTATTATTTTCGTTATTATTATTTTATTTATTTATTTATTTATTTTCAAAATTCCATCTTTAAATAATTCTTCAAATTTCCGATTTTCGAATTTAATTTCCAATTTTCAAAATTCAAATTTTCACATTTATTTATTTAATCATTATTATTTTCGTTATTATTATTATTATTTTATTTATTTATTTTAAAAATTCCTTACATTTAAATAATTCTTCAAAATTCCGATTTCCAAATTTAATTTCCAATTTCCAAAATGCTAATTTTCACATTTATCAATTTAATCATTATTATTTTCGTTATTATTATTATTATTTTATTTATTTATTTTAAAAAAAATTCCATCTTTAAATAATTCTTCAAAATTCCAATTTCCAAATTTAATTCTCAATTTCTGAAATTCCAATTTTCGAATTTTCGAATTTAATTTCCAATTTCCAAAATTCCAATTTTCAAATTTATTTATTTATTTATTATTATTATCATCATCATTTTATTTATTTTTTTTAAAAAAAAATTCCATCTTCAAATAATTTCCAAGATTCCAATTTTCATAGTTCCAATTCTCAAATAATTTTCTAAATCCTAATTTCTTTCAAATTTAATTTCCAAAGTTCCAATTCTTTAATTTAATTTTTAAAACTCTAATTCTCAAATAATTTTAAAAAATTCCAATTTCTTTCAAATTTAATTTTTGAATATCCAATTCTTAAATTTAATTCGTAAGACTCCAATTTTCAAATAAATTTTAAAAATCCAATTTTCTTTCGAATCGTTTTAATTCCACTCTGGTTTTCAAATAATTTTTTGTTTCTCTTGATTTTATATAAGTAAGAATGAATTTTTCATAATTTTGAAAATAATGAAATTTGTGAGACCAATTCATGCAAGATAAATTAGGCTTTGGTAGGGGCCCTACATATGAGTTTTCTCTTCTAATTGTCGACTGTTATACTTAATGAATGTTGCTTGATTTTAGTCTTGCTCTTTGATACGCATGTGATAATTTTATACTTAAGCTAACCACGTTTCCATGATAGCGCACTATTACTTGCTGCCAAGGTACACTCCTACTCCCACTTTGCTTACTCTTACGCGTGATTCGTTTTATTATTTGATCATTTCATTGGTATCCATTGATTTTCTGATCAATTGTCACACTTGCTTTACCTTATTTAATAGAGACCCATTTTTAGGGGCTTAGAGGGGTGCTACGGTCTTTACCGTACCTTCCCAATGAGAAACTTGACCCCCAAACCCAGACTTGGTTTTTCACAGACCACATTTTCCAAATAAGGAGTCACACTTAGGGTTTTTCTTTCTTATTTTGTTTACCCTTTAAAAATAAAACAAAAATAAGTGGCGACTCCAAGTCTTTTTCTAAAAATCAAATTTTTACCAAATAAATAAAAAAACGAGTTTCACCTTCAAGTGGGAACGCATCGTGCCAAAATACGGGGTCCACAAATCCGTTTTTAGGGACTTAGATTGGTGTTACGGTCTTTACCGTACCTTCCCAATAAGTAACTTAACCCCCGAGCCCCGATTTGGTTTTTCATAGACCCTCTTTTCCAAATAAGGAGTCACACTTAAGATTTTCTTTCTTATTTTGTTTACCCTTTTAAAGAAAATAAAACAAAAATAAGTAGCGACTTTAAATCATTTTTTAAACAATATATCAACTTTTCATAAATAAATAAAAAGAGAGTTTCGCCATCGAGTGGGAACGCATCGAGCCAAAATGCGGGGTCTACAATGAGATACAAATCATTGTGGAAAAATTCTATAGAATTCTCAAGTGACAAATAAAATATTTCAAATCCCCTAATTAATAATTATTTTATATTTTGTATTATATAAATCCCTTTACCTTCTCATATATATATTTTTAATAAAATTAAATAAAAATTTTATTAGTTGACATCAACAATAAAATATAAATTTAAAAAATTATAAGTACAATTAAAACTAAAATGCATAAAAAAAATACAATTAAAAACCAAAAAAACTTAGAAATTAAAAATATAGAATATTTACTTCCATTGTATTTCCTGCTCTTTCTTTTGATATCTATATTTTCTACAAGAGTGTTTTAATTAAGTGAAAGTTAATATTTTAATTTTATATTTTTAGCTTTAAAGTTTTTTTAGTTTTAATTTTTAAAATTTCTTATTTTATTAATTTCAAATAAGTTCTCATGGTAAAAAAAACTTGTTAATTGATGTTATTAACATTATAAATAAAAATGTTATTTTCGGAAATACTTATTTACGTTATGAAAAAATGCATGTATTTTAAAATATTTTTAAATAGATGAAAGATAAAATTAATTTATAAAAGTTGGAGTTCTTTTTGTTGTAAATGAAAAATAATGAATGACCACATTGATGGCCATTATGAACTCCATTTACTCATCTTTAAGATGAGTAATGGGAGTTCATATTATGAAGCCTATAAAAGGCTTCTTACCCCCCCATGTAAAAGTATCCCGAGAAAAGAAAGAAAGCTCTTCCTCTCATTCTCTCTCTCTCTCTCGCTCTTTCTTTCACTTTCTCAATTCTCTTATTTGATTCCTTCTTCCATATTATATATCAAAGTAAGATATATTTTTATTTCTATTACTTTGATTTGCATTATATTTGTCCTTGTTTTACAACACGTTATCAACACGAATTGCTCTGAAGGTAATTCCCGTATCTTAAACTTGAAGTTATTTATATAGAATAAAATTTTACATATTTATATTATTGTTGATTTGTTTTGTTACATATTGTTAAAAGTTATAAACAAATTATTTGATTTTGTTTATAATCAAAGTTATACCAATGCTATCAAGTTATTATAACTGATTTTAATAATATTGTTTTGTCATATATATGAAGTTATTTGACAATGTCGAATATCACAAAACTCGAATTTGTGGCACTTGACATTTCGGGAAAGAACTATCTATCTTGGATCCTTGATGCTGAATTACATCTTGATGCAATGAACCTTGGAGCTACGATCAAACAAGGAAATCAAGCATCCCTGCAGGATCGCGCAAAAACATTGATTTTCTTTCGCCATCACCTCCATGAAGGTTTAAAAAAATGAGTATCTTACGGTAAAGGACCCTTTTACTCTATGGAGTAATTTGAAGGAAAGATATGACCACCAGAAAACTGTGATTCTCCCAAAAGCTCGATATGATTGGATGCACCTAAGGTTGCAAGATTTTAAAACTGTTAGTGAATACAACTCTGCACTTTTCAAAATCAGCTCTCAATTAAAGCTGTGTGGAGAAAAAATCACAGAGGAAGACATGTTAGAGAAAACTTTTACTACGTTTCATGCCTCGAATGTGCTCTTGCAGCAGCAATATCGAGAGCGTAGATTTACAAAATATTCTGAATTAATATCATGTCTTCTTGTTGCTGAACAAAATAATGAGCTTTTGATGAGAAATCACCAGTCTCGTTCAACTGGATCTGAACCATTCCCTGAAGTGAATGCAATATCGTCCCAAACTCGTGGACGTGGACGAGGACGAGGACGTGGTCGTGGTCGTGGTCATGGAAGAAATCCTCGATACCATGGTTCTTATAGTAATAATTCTCAGAAAATGAAAGCCTCATTGCACCACCAGAAGTGGAACAATACTGAGACAATACAAGAAAATGGGAAGCGTTTACAAGATAAACCTCCTAAGAACCATGAGAATAATTGTTATAGATGTGGTATGAAGGGGCATTGGTCGCGTACCTGTCGTACGCCCAAACATTTGGTCGACCTTTACCAAGCATCAATAAAAGCTAAAGGAAAAGAGATAGAGATGAACTTTACCGATGGTGATGGATTGGACCTAACCTACTATGACATTGATTTCTTTGGAGGTCCCAATGAAAAAACAGACCATTTGATAAATGATGAAAAAATTAACATTGATTGATGTTACTCTATATATAAAATAATATATTATTATGTCTTATATTTACATCTGATTTACTTTGTTATTTACATTATGCCTTGTTTTTTTTTGTTATATCTGAAATCCATGTGTTATTTGGTCTCAAGATGAATGAGGATGATGTATGTCTCGTAGACTGTGCGACCACGCACACAATTCTTCAAGATAAAAGATATTTCCTCGAATTGACATTAATAAAAGCTAATGTAAGTACCATATCTGGTACTACAAACTTAGTTGAAGGCTCTGGAAGAGCAAACATAACATTGCCAAATGGAACTAGATTCCATATAAATGACGCGTTATATTCTAGCAAATCCAGAAGAAATTTGCTCAGTTTTAAAGATATCCGCAGAAATGGATATCATATTGAAACTATGAATGAAGATAATGTAGAATATCTTTATATTACTTCCATTATATCTGGCCAGAAGCTTATAATGGAAAAACTCCCGGCTTTTTCCTCTGGGTTGTATCATACAACTATAAAGCCTATTGAATCATATGTTGTCGTGAACCAGAAGTTCAACGACCTAAAAGTTTTTGTCCTTTGGCATGACAGGCTAGGTCACCCAGGGTCTTCAATGATGCGTCGAATAATCGAACACTCACATGGGCATCCACTAAAGAACCAGAAGATTCTTTCGCCCAATGAATACTCATGTGCTGCCTGCTCACAAGGTAAATTGATAATCAGACCATCTTTTACTAAAGTCATATCTGAGTCACCAATCTTTTTAGAAAGAATACATGGGGACATATGTGGGCCTATCCATCCACCATGTGGACCATTCCGTTATTTTATGATCTTAATAGATGCTTCTACTAGGTGGTCACATGTTTGTCTCCTTTCTACACGTAACGTAGCCTTTGGTAGACTCCTTGCACAAATAATCAGATTACGAGCACAATTTCCAGATTATCCAATTAAGACAATACGTCTTGATAATGCTGGCGAATTTACTTCTCAAACATTCATTGACTATTGCATGTCAGTAGGGATAAATATTGAGCATCCTGTTGCTCATACTCATACCCAGAATGGTTTAGCAGAATCCTTCATCAAACGTCTCCAATTAATAGCTCGACCATTACTAATGAAAACCAAATTACCTACTTCCGCCTGGGGACATGCTATTATGCATGCTGCAACTTTAGTCCGTATTCGACCTACAACTTACCATGAATACTCCCCTTCACAACTTGTGCTTGGAAAACAACCAAATATCTCTCACTTACGAATCTTTGGTTGTGCAGTATATGTACCAATTGCACCTACACAACGCACTAAAATGGGTCCCCAACGAAGACTTGGGGTTTATGTAGGTTTTGATTCTCCATCTATCATAAGATATCTTGAACCTTTGACAGGCGATGTTTTTACAGCCCGCTTTGCGGATTGTCATTTTAATGAGAGTGTTTTCCCATCATTAGGGAGAGAAAAGTCGATTCCTGAAGAACGACGAGAAATTAGTTGGAAGACATCTACTATGACCCATCTTGATCCTCGTACAAATCAATGTGAACTAGAAGTTCAAAGGATCATTCATTTGCAAAATCTTGCAAATCAATTACCAGATGCATTCATTGATACAAAGAAAGTGACAAAGTCACATATCCTGGCTGCAAATACTCCAGCACGGATTGATGTCCCTGTAGGACAGTTAACAAATGAATCTAAGATACGCCTGAAGCGTGGTAGACCTGTCGGCTCAAAGGATGTAACTCCCCGGAAGAGGAGAACCCAAGAAAAACTTGGCACTCTAGAAGAGGCCATCAAAATGACTGATCAATTTAAAATTGATAAATCTATAGCCCTAGAAGAGGCACAAATAATGCAGAAAGCCCCTGAAGAGGTACATATTGAACAAGAAGCCCCCGAAGAGGCACATATTGAACAAGAAACCCCTGAAGATCCACATATTGAACGAGAAGCCCCTGAAGAGGCACAGGTACCTGAAAATTGTGAGATCTCAGTAAGTTATGTACAAACGGGAGAAAAATGGGATCGAAATAATATTGTTATTAACAATATTTTTGCTTTCCAAGTGGCCTCTGATATCATAAGAAATGATGAAGATCCTGAACCACGAAATGTGGAAGAATGTCGACATAGAAATGATTGGCCAAAATGGAAAAAAGCTATACAGGCAGAATTAAACTCATTAACAAAACGAGAAGTTTTTGGACCTGTAGTCCAAACACCTGAAGATGTAAAGCCTGTTGGGTACAAATGGGTATTTGTACGAAAGCGCAATGAGAATAATGAGATCATAAGATATAAAGCGCGATTAGTAGAACAAGGTTTCTCGCAGAGACCTGGTATTGACTACGCGGAAACATATTCTCCCGTCATGGACGCAATCACATTTCGTTTCTTAATTAGTTTGGCAGTCTCAGAAGGACTGGATATGCGTCTCATGGATGTTATTACAGCATATTTATACGGATCCATGGATAATGATATATACATGAAAATCCCCGAAGGATTTAAATTGCCTGATGCAAATAATACAAAGCCTCGTAGCATGTACTCAATCAAGTTACAACGATCCTTGTATGGATTAAAGCAATCTGGACGCATGTGGTACAATCGCCTTAGCGAATACTTGCTAAAAGAAGGGTATGTGAATAACCCTATATGCCCATGCATCTTCATTAAGAAATCAGAAACCGGATTTGCAATTATTGCAGTGTATGTTGATGACTTAAATCTTGTTGGAACTCCTGAAGAGCTCACAAGAACAACAAATTACTTGAAAAAGGAATTTGAGATGAAAGATCTTGGAAAAACAAAATTTTGTCTCGGCCTGCAGATCGAGCATTTTCCAAATGGAGTTTTAGTACATCAATCAACATACATTAAGAAAGTTTTGAAGCGTTTTTATATGGATAAAGCGCATCCTTTAAGTTCTCCAATGGTTGTCCGATCACTTGATGTGAAAAAGGACCCATTTCGTCCTTGCGAAAAGGATGAAGAGTTACTTGGTCCTGAAGTACCATATCTTAGTGCTATTGGTGCACTTATGTATCTTGCCAATTGTACACGTCCAGACATTGCTTTTTCTGTCAATTTATTAGCAAGATACAGTTCCGCTCCAACTCGAAGACATTGGAATGGTATCAAACATATATTGCGTTATCTTCGCGGAACTACTGATATGGGTTTATTTTACTCAAGGGAATCAAAGCAACAATTGCTTGGATATGCAGATGCAGGATATCTTTCAGATCCACATAAAGACAGGTCACAAACAGGGTATGTGTTTAATTGCAATGGTACTGCTATTTCATGGAGATCTGTCAAACAAACAATGGTAGCCACATCATCAAATCATTCAGAAATACTGGCAATTCATGAAGCAAGTCGTGAATGTATATGGCTAAGATCTATGATCCAGCATATTCGGGAATCATGTGGACTCTCCTCTATCAAAGGTGGCCCGACAACATTATTTGAAGATAATGCTGCATGCATTGCACAAATAACAGGGGGTTATATTAAAGGAGATAGAACTAAACACATTTCACCAAAATTCTTTTATACACATGAACTCCAGAAGAGTGGTGAAATTGATGTGCAACAAATACGCTCAAGTGATAATCTAGCAGATTTATTCACAAAATCATTGCCAACCTCAACATTCAAGAAGTTAATACACAGGATTGGAATGCGTCAACTCAAGGATATCGACATGAGGGGGAGTATGCTTGTAAAAGGGTGTTAGTGTACTGTACTCTTTTTTCCTTCGTCCAGGTTTTGTCCTACTGGGTTTTACTGGCAAGGTTTTTAACGAGGCAGTCCTAATATACCAAGAAAAGAATATTGTACTCTTTTTCCTTCGCTAGGTTTTTCCTATAGGGTTTTTTACTAGCAAGGTTTTAATGAGGCATATTCTTTTAATATGGTGGTCATCCAAGGGGGAGTGTTGTAAATGAAAAATAATGAATGACCACATTGATGGCCATTATGAACTCCATTTACTCATCTTTAAGATGAGTAATGGGAGTTCATATTATGAAGCCTATAAAAGGCTTCTTACCCCCCCATGTAAAAGTATCCCGAGAAAAGAAAGAAAGCTCTTCCTCTCATTCTCTCTGTCTCTCTCTCTTTCTTTCACTTTCTCAATTCTCTTATTTGATTCCTTCTTCCATATTATATATCAAAGTAAGATATATTTTATCTCTACTACTTTGATTTGCATTATATTTGTCCTTGTTTTACAACACTTTTATATATATATATATATATATATATATATAATTTTATTTTTTTTCAAATTAGTAAGCCAAAACCACTTTTCCCTTTTATTTACAAAATATTTCGAATACAATTTTATTTAGAAAGAAATTTTTATTATTGAAAGACTTTTACAACTTTTATGTTTGAAAATTATTTCCAAATCAAACCTCATTTTCGGGAATTACAACTTTCGCTTATGACAATCACTTCTAAATTAAATTTTATTTTGATTTTTATTTAATATTAAAAAAGATATTTTACAAGGGGATTTCATGTTTATTTAAAAGGTTATTCAATCTTAGCCAAAAGAACTCTTATTAAAGAAAAATGTTATAAATTAGCTATGTTTTAGGGAAAAGAATTTCAACATATTTTAAAAAAACAGAAAAAGAGACTTTAGTTTTATTTTTGTTGGAAAGAAATTTTTGGAATTTTATTATTTTGAGAAAATATATTTTTGCTTTTAGAGAGAAATATGATTGTGTAACTTTATTTAAAAAAGGGCTTCCATTTTTATTCAACAAAGGGTTATACAATTTTATTTAAAAGAATTTTATGATTTCACTTTGACATGTTTGCAAATTTTATTTAATGATCATTTTTAGTAGTTTTTATTTAAAAATCACTTTGGACAATTTATGAAGAAAAAAAATTCTAGATTTTTATTGAAACACTTTTCTTAATTTTTTTTTATTAAAATCAATTTTCTGGAATTTTATTAAAAATAAATTTTGGATCTATGTTAAAAACAGTTTTTGTATTGTAGAATAATAAAGTGAAAGAAGAAGAAAACAAGGAAGAGAAAATAAAATGGAGAAAGAAAATTAAATGAATTTTTATTAGAGTTCGGAGTTACAAAGAGATATACATCATCACATGATCATTCCCAAGTTTCCACGATGTTACAAATTCACATATTTTATAATATTTTTAATTTTTTATTAAAAAGAATTTTTTGGATTTATTAAAGAAAATTTCTAGAACTTTTTTCATTAAAAACAATTCTTTGGACATTTCAGAATAATAATTTTTTGGACTTTTCTTTAAAACAATTTTCTGTAATTTCTTAAAATAAATTTCTGAAACTTATTTATTGGAATAATTTTTTTAGAACATTTTTTAAAAATAATTTTTTTGGATTTTTTTTAAATGATTTTCTAGATTTATTAAAAATAAAATTTTTTGGTACTTTTACTGAAAACTATTTTATGGATTTATAAAAATACTAGTAGTGGAGAAAAGGCTTTTGACAACCGTCAAGTTCAAACTCAAAGTTGTTTGGAGGTCTTTTTCACTCATAATATTTTCAAAGTTGGGAAAAAAAAGCTATAATGATTAATTCAAGTGGAACAATATGTGCATTCAAATAGAGAAAATATATATTATGAAAATTAAAACATATTTAATTGTTAGAGAAAACAAAAATTGATAAATTTGATAATTAAAAAAAAATAATAGTGTTAAAGTGGAAAAAGTAATTATTTGTTATAAAATAAAAGTAAAAATTAAAAAAGACAAAGAAGAGAAAATAAGATGAGATGATAACTTAGTTGTTTGATTTCTCTTTATTAACTGATCATAAACTTTTATTAATAATTTTAGGGTAATATCAATGTGGTAATAATATAAATATGAAAATAGTATTTTCATTTACAATCTACCATAAATATTTATAACACCACTTTATAGATGATAATGATTTTTAGAATATATTTCATTAAAACCTTACTAAGATTTTTTTTTTCGTTCTTTTGAACTACTATGTTGCCTCATTAAAAACTTTGTTAATAAAACAAAATGGGATAAAACTTGAAAGAAAGGAAGAAGAGTATTGTGCACCACGTCAAAATATTTACAAAATAATTTGGCGATTTCCTATGTAGGAGTGTGGTTATAGCTTTAAAAACCCAATAATTGAGTATTGAGCATCAAAGAAGTGATCTTGGAATACAGGTGAAGTGAAGAGATCCAAAGAGTAAAAGATGGATTAGGTAGAAGACTCTTTTTCATATCTTGGTTAAGAGGGTTATTGAAAAGTTGTTGTGGGAAAAATAAGAATTAGTTAAAACGTCTCAATAAAAAGAAAAATCCTTTGGCCTCTCTTTTCACCATGAAATAATATTTGCTACTATTATATCAATTGATTTCCGAAGCATTAACCTATAAATTAGATTAACATTCAATTCTACCCAAAATATTAGTGATTTTGTAAATTTTAATTTAAATTATAGCAGCATCCTTATTTATTTATTCCCTCCGATGTTGACATGATTATATTTTTTCTCATAACCCATCATGAAGATATTTGAGTCGTTGCATTTTGACATCATATATGAGCTTTTTGAGTGTTGTAATTAGTAATGGTTTTGTAAATAAGTCCATTAAATTGTTGTTTGATCTTACTTACTAAATATTGATTTTACCATTTTTCTAAAGTTCACGAGTGTAAAAGAACTTGAGCAGTATATATTTAATTATATCACCCTTAATGTATCTTTATCCATGCATAGATATGAATAAAGAGAGAGAAATATTGTATTACCATAAGTAAATACATATCATGTTTAAGATCCAGTATTATGAAGATTCGAAAGGTAACCACCATCACAAATCTAAGCAGTTGTGATTGTACTTCTTTAGCATATGTTTTTTTTCTTTTTTCTTTTTATAATTATGGTATGTATGATCCTTATTGATCTCAAGATTAATTGAAAGGTTAAGTAAGAGATTAACCCACTTGCAATTTATAAAATCAAGCTAATAAAATTAACCAATTAAATTAGTTTGTCATCTTTCTCTTTTTATAATTAGGATTGGTAAGTGATAAGGCAGAATCCTCTCCTGATTGGTTCTTTCCTTGATCTTAGATTATTTGCTATTATGTATATTTATCTTTTCTTAGTTTGTAGGATCTCTCAACTATATATACACTCTGATTGATTCTTTCCTTGATCTTAGATTATTTGTTATTATGTATATTTATCTTTTCCTAGTTTGTAGGATCTCTCAACTGTATATACATTCTATATAATGAGAAACAATTACCTCAATAATTATTGAGGATTTCAACCATATTTTACACGGGTTCTCAACTATAAAGTTCTTATTAATAAAACGTCTTTTTGTTTTTATAATTACAACCAACTTGGTTCTTATTAATATGAAGATTAAATTAAAAGATTAGGTAAAGGCACCCACTTGCAATGTATTAAACTGGAGTTAGTAAAATTAACCTATGAAATTAGTTTGACTTATTTATTTTTTCATAATTATGGTAGGCAAGGTCGTTTGTCAAAACATCAAAATTAATTTAAAAGATTAGGTAAGAGAACTTATTTGCAACTAATTAAATTCAACTCATATTTTAAAAGGCTAGTCAAGCAAATCCACTTGCAAATATTTAAAATCAAAATCCACTTTAAAATAATACATATAAGTTGTCTTTTTCTATATATATATATATATAAGTCCCATCAAAGATAGAGATCACTATAATTTATTACTGATTCTTGATACAAATACCAGAATACTATTTGAAACAACCACAATAAAATCCCTTATTAAAACAAGTCACAATTGTGTTTTCAACCCTATATGGTTTATAATTAAGATAAGGTCCTCCAACCACCCATAATTGATGATAAAGATATGAGATAGTAATTGACAAAAATACCGACTTAACTCATTTTTATCTTTATTCTACTACTTGCCACTATTATTTCTTATTTAACCATTTTTGGATTTTTCATTATTTTTTTAAACTCTTTTATAAATAATTGAAAAATTAGCATTATTTTTTATTTTTAAATTATAAACAAACAAAAATTATATTAATGATTCAAAGACTATTTTGGAAAATACTTTCGAAAAAAATATTAATTTAAATAAATAAAAATTATCTTTTATATTTATTTTTATCTTTTACATTTTAGAAGTAAATAATTTAATGATTAAAATACCATTTAAAATAAATATATTCACTATTTTAATTTTTTTTATACTAAAAATTATTTTAAAGTTTTTTTTTTACTATTATAAAACAAAAGGTTTAATTTTTTTTTTTAAATCTTCTTCCTTCCTTATTTTAATAATTTTTTGAACATGACTTTTAGTAATAAGTTATATGAAATGTTACAAATTTGTTTATTAAGGATTTTTTTTAATGATTTGAATTAATTGAAAATTTATTAAAATAAGAAAAAGAAAAAGAAATAAAGAGGATGGATGGAGAGTTTTTATTTTAAGTACTCAATTAAAATGTTTTCGTATGACCTAATTTTAGAAGTGGATTATATCAATACATAGTAGAAATTGAATTTTTCTTATATAAAAGGGTTGAAAGGTATATTTACTTATTTTAGATGAAAACAAGTAACTAAAAATTATATAGATTATATTTGAGTTTGGTTTTAAAATATTTTTCTAGTTTTTATTTTTTATTTTTAAAAATAATTTTTATTTTCTATATTGTCTCTTTTTGAAAATACGTTTAATTAAAAAATGAAAATTGAAAACCTTGTTTAGTACTATTTTTTTTATATGAAAATAAAAAAAAAATTATTTATTGATTTATTGCGTACAATTGTATTACATTAACTGTACAAGGAAAATGTACTAAGTGTACAAAGGCGTACAAGGCTACCATTTGTGAAAGATTATAATAGATTGTGAATCATTCTTTTATTTTTCTTATCACTCAAGAATTGTGCATATATGTCATGCACTTTATTAAATTCCTGCATGGAAATTCCAATATTTTCTCAAATAATTATATTTGGGGAAAAAGATTTTGACATTAAGTCATCCACCATCTTCTCAACTAAACCATTGGAAATATGGTTAAATACTCCTACGTGGACATGAACACATAACTTAGGAGTGATATGAAATTTGTGCCCTTGTACATGGGTATTACACTAACTGCACAAGGGAAATGTACTAATTGTACAAATGTGTACAAGATTACCCTTTGTGAATTATTTTAATCAATTCTAAACCACTTTTTTATTTTCCTTATCACCCAAAGATTGTATGCCTATGTCATGCATTTTATTTAACTCTCACATGGAAATTCTAATATTTTCCCCAATAATGATATTTGGGAAAAAAAAATTGATCCTAAGTCATCCACCATTTTCTTAACCAAACCATTGAAAATATGATTAATACACTTACATGAACATATAACTTATGAGAAATATGAAATTTGTATCATTGTACAAGGGTATTACACTAACCGTACAAGGAAAATGTGCTAAGTGTACAAGGGTGTATAAGGCTCCTAATAGGTTTTGTACAATTTTTAAACAACTTAAATTTAACCTTAAAACGATTATTGATAGTTTTTTTTTTCTTTTTCTACCAAATTATGTCATTAAGACATTCCCTACAAAAAATAACACATAGGAAGTAAAATTAAAATCAATCATGTTTGAATTGTTCATTATAAGTAAACTAAATGAAATATATATTTTTACTATTTTGCCTTTATAAACATAATTTCATTGTTGTCAATGGAGATTAAAAAAAAATCATATTTAAATGGAATTAAAAATAAACAAAAAATATTTTTATAACATTTTTATTTTTTTAAATCATTAATTTAAATTATGAAATTAGTTTTAAAATTAAAAATATTTGTTGTAATTATAGTTTTGAAGATTTTCATGATTTTTATCTTATTACTTTGAAAAAATTGCTTTAATAAGAAAATATTTATTTTAATGATTTTAAATATTTAAATCTTTATTAAAAAATATTTAGGATTAGTGTGGAGAGCAATTAGGTAATTTTGGAATTGAGAAATTTTGAATATTTTGAAAACTTTAATTCGGCCAATTACCCTAATTACACTTTCAAAATTATTGGAAGGTTGATAAATTAGTATTAAAAATATTGTCTTCTTGATTAATATTATATATATATATATATATATATATATATATATATATTATGATGTATTTAAAAAGTATTTATTATATGTTTTATAAATTTGAAAAAATATAATATTTGATGATACATAATTTACAAGTTAGAACTTAGAACAAACAAATAATACTAATATTTTATGAGGTGTTTAAAAATTATTTAATATATATGAGAAATAATATAAGTTTGAAATAAAGTATCATATTTAAAATTATAATCATATTTATCAAATTTTTTACTACTTTAATTATTTTAATATATTTATACTCATTTATTTAAAAAAAGAAAAAAAAAATTTAAAACATGTTCTATAATTTTAAAACATGTTCAAGTAAAAAATTAGATAAGTTTGAAAGTCAATAAAAAAAATTCAATACCACTTTCAATAATTTTTAGATAAAATTTTATATAATATATTTTATTTGAAATTTAATTTCTAAAGTTCAACTAAAAAATTTATTGACAATTTTCTTGTTGTGAGTCAAAATACTTTATATTAGTCTATCTAGATAAGAAAAATTATTAATATAATATTAGAACTTCATATCTTAGTTAATTTTTTCAATAAATTTATCTTTTTAAAAAATTTTAAAATAAAAACATTAAAAATTAAAAATCTAAAAGGATATATATATATATATATATATATATATCTATATCTATAATAAAGTGAAGTGATAGTCAATTTTCAAATTTTAAATTTTTTAAAATATGGTTAATGTAGAAAATATAAAAAATAATTAAAAATAAGAGAAAAATATAAATTTAAAATAAAAAATAAAAATTAAACTAAAAGATAAATACAAAAAGATAAAAAATATTTGAATGAAAAATCCCAAAATTTTTATCATTACTTATAATTCAATATCTTTAAAAATGAAAAACAAAAAAAACATTATTACTTTTTATTTAACATAAAATAGAAATATAGATCAGAAGAAAAAGAAAAAGAAAAAGTTAAAAATGAGTAATACTTCATAGGGAATAGAAAAGGAAAAAAAAAACATTAAAAAATTAAAATTCACACTCACTTGTGCCTATGTAAGGGTTAAGGGTATTTTAAGGATTAATAAAAGATAATATCCTTCATCTTAATTTTCATATTTTGTTTAGATTTTGGGCTTAAATATGGATTATATATGGATCAAATGTTAATTTTTGGATCCACCCAAAAACAATTCTCATTTAAAACAACAAGACAAAAATTAAACGGCGTCAATTAAATCACAACAAGGCCTATGATGATTTTCTAAATTCTGACATATTTGCTAGGTATATATATGGTCTATATCCCTAGTTTCTTCTTGTACTCTTATCGCCAAGTCATAGACCTTATGTGGGTGAGGTAGAGAGGCGTACACGAATTCCTCCTCCATGCACCTCTTACCTCATGCCGCCAGCTTTGGACACTCCGCTTCTATGCTGAACTTCCCAAAAGTTTCGAATGTATGGAACCAGTAGTACAATGGGAGAAAAGCAATGTCCAGAAAATCCAAGGTCTCACCCCCAAAGTAAGGGTTCGATTTAAGCTCTCCTTCCAACAACTTAATCCTGTCTATGAATTCCTTCTTGCCAGCCTCTTGCTCTTCTCCGTTTGCTGCCCACACTTTATCAGAGGGTGGGTAGACCTGAATAACAATAAAAAATTAATGTTACTACACACCGAAAGCAGTTCAAGAAAACAAGTAGTCTAATGGACATTAAGAAAAATGAAGGGGGTAGAAAAGGAGGAAAGAATTAATTAATTAATTAATTAATTAATTAAGCACCATTTTGTCAATGAAGTCAGCCCAGAACTTGGCTTTTGCTCTTTGGTAAGGGTCAGCCGGCAGAAGAGGACATCTATCCTTCCAAACCTCATCAATGTATTCCACTATTATCAAGGACTCGCATATGGGCTTCCCATTGTGAATTAGAACTGGAATTTTCTTATGAACTGGATTCACTTTCAAGAGTAGAGAGCTTTTACTTTGGGTTAAGTCTTCTTCCTCAATCTGATACTCGATCCCTTTGGCTGCCAAGGCCAGTCGTACCCTCATCCCAAAAGGGCTTCCCAAGAAATCTAAAAGAACCATGTGGTCACTGCTTGCCATGGCAGTACACACTCAAAGCTCAAAGTTTAAGCCGCTGTGTTCTCTGCCTTTGAGATGAAATGAAATAGAATCATATTGAGAGTATTTATAGCAAATTCTCGGCCAATATTCTAGGCACATCTATTCAGATTGGTCTATCCTTAAATATTGTATTTCTTCTTTGGTTATACTTTGAATTAATCATCAGACATTTCCACTTTTCCAAGTTGCTTCTAGACACGGCCATGTCACTGCATATGTCAGCAATTTTTATTATTTTAAATGTCATGCTTTAAAACTTAATTAAAGGAAAAAAAAATAAAAATCAAATGACTCAAGTCATGTGAAAATGGTTACTATAATGTATTAGGCTTATCTCCAATGCAAAGAATGCTAAAACGTCTCCTATATATCCTTCCTCTAACATTAATAGATGAAAAATCCAAAACATTTATGCTTGTATGAAATAACATAATTATTTTCTGAAACAATAATACTAATTGATATTATTTTCATCTTATTTGTTCTCTTAATTAGTTAAATCAATTAACTTCTGATAAAAAGATTAAGAGTCTACTTGGTGAATTTTTTAAAAGCAGTTTTTTGTTTTTAAAAATAAAAAACAGTTTTTAAAAATTCATAATACTGTTTAATTATTGTTTTAGTTTTTAAAAATAAAGTGAAATAGAAAATAACTTCTAAAGAACAAGTAAAAGTTATTTTTACCGTTTATTAAAAATAATAGAAAAACACGTATTTTCAATTATTTACCTTTTATATAAAATTATTATTTTTCGATTTTTTTCGTTAGACATATTAACTCTAAATTAAACAAGACTTAATACCTTAGATTTTTTAAAGAGTCTAATAATTTTTAAAAATAATTTAAAACTTAGATAATAAACTCATTAATACAATAAATTTATTATTTTTCGTTTTTTATTAGACAAATGAACTCTAAATAAAATAAGACTTAATGTGTTGAATTTATTAATAAGTTTAATAATTTTTAAAAATAATTTAAACTCAAATAATAAACTTATTAATACCTTAAATTTATGGATAAAAATTAATTTATAATGACTCAATTATTTCTTTTCTACACATAATTATACTTTTATAAAAATTTTCACTAAAAAAAAAAACCAAGTGACACTTTTTATTGAATTTATTAATGAGTTTAAATTTTTTTTAAAATAATTTGGAACTCAAGAAGAAATCTAATCATTGAAAAAAATAAAAATAAAATAGGAAAACTGATATATAATGAATCATGACTTTACTATTTATCCTATACATACAAATATTTTTTGAAAAAATTTGTCACCAGGTCAATAGATTATAAATTAAGGCATAACTAATAATTAAAATCCTTTCATTTTTAAGAATAATTTGCAATAAAAAAAGATTCTATTAATTGTAGATTAAATCAAAACATTGCATAATATTATTTTCAAAATCCAGTACTAAATGTGTTCATATGTAATAAAAAACTTGACTCATTTATATGTTAAAAAGTTTTTAAAAATAAAAATAAAAATGCAAAGATGTTAATATCCTCATGTTTCTAACATAGAATAAAATAGTATATTTTTTACTCAAGATATAATTTATGATTTTATTATAATATTATTATTTATGTTTTATGAAAAAACTATTTATTTTATTTATTTATTTGTAATTAAAAAATTATTTTCATTTTGAATAAGGCTTCAATTAAATTTAATTAATTAATATTATATAAATTGTATTGTTAATTAGATTTAAACATAAATAAAACTAATTATATAAGTATTAATTAAATTCTTAATAGTAATTAAAATTTAAACATCACTAATTAAATAATATAACATAAAATTTATTTATTTATTTTATATGTAAAATATTAAATACTTAAGTTAGGTTTGGATTGTCTAACATCTCAACTTAAATCTAGACCAAGATTAATTCCAGTAAATTTTTTTATCAAAAATTTGTTGCATCTTATAAAAGCTCAATTTTACCATATGCAAATGAAGATAGTGATAATGTAAATGAAATTTGAAAAATGAATTTGAATATAAACAAACCGTGAAACAAATTAATGTTTTAATAATAAATTGAGAAATGTAAAAAATATAAATATTTATAATGAAAAATATAAATATACATGAAACCTCCAAACCAATTAAATGGAGGGGCAGATGCAAGTATGCAACGAAGTGCAAATTATTCATTAAAATCCATTAAAATGAAAAATAATGAATAAAAAAATTAATTAATTATACTTTCCATCTCACTTGCCTTTTATATAGGTTTGTTCTACGTGCAAGACATGTGAACCGTTAGCTAATAGAGTATTATATTTTCGAATTTAATTTTAATTATTCGATAAAATTATGAAAAAAATAATTTTCATCTATTTTATAATTGTATTTGAATATATATATTAAAACATTTATATTTATTAATGATTATATTAATAGGTAAAATAATATCTAATTTCTTGAAGAGAAGATAAGATTAAATTTTATTTATTTTTTTTTAAAAAATCATATTATAATTTAATGATGTATAATCAATATCAAAATTGGAAATATGATTTCTAATTCTTATAAAACTGAAACAAAATATAAATATTGAAAAAAAAAGGTAGGTTGTGGACCCTGCATTTCGGCCCATGCGCTTCCACTCGGTGGTGAACTCAATTTTTATTTGAAAAATGATTTATTTATTAAGAAAATAACTTGGAGTCGCCACTTATTTTTGTTTTATTTTTAAAGGGTAAACAAAATGAGAAATAAACCCTAAGTGTGACTCCTTAATTGGAAAATGTGGTCTGCAAAAAATCGAGTCGGACTCGGGGGTTAGGTTACTTATCGGGAAGGTACGGTAATGACCGTAGCACCCCTCTAAGTCCCTAAAAACGGGTCTCTACTAATAAAATGAAGCAATAATGACAATTGATAAGTAAATCGAGAGATACCAAAATGATCATGCACATATGGGAATCGAAACACGCATAAAGGATGACCAGAGTAAGAGCGGGTGCATGCCTTGGCAATGAGCCATAATGCGCTATCAAGAAATGGGGTCAGTGTACAATAAAGAGCACAAAACATATCACATACATCACCAAACATAAATTAAAACTGTTCGTGGGAAAACTGGATTTTTGAAGTTTATTTGAAAATTGGAGTCTTAGATATTATTTGAAAATTGGATTTTTAGAAATTAAATGTAAAAATGAGAATTTTAGAAATTAAAATTTGAAAGAGATTGGAATCTTGAAAATTATTTGAGAGTTCGGGATTTTTTTAAAAAATAAATTACGAAAATTGGGACCTTGGAAATTAAATTTTGAATGAAACCAGAATTGAAAATCATTTGAGAAGTAGAAACTGTGAAAATTGAATTATAAAAGTTGGAAATCTTGGAAATCATTCGGAGGCAGAATTTTTAGAAATGAATGAATAAAATGATAATAATAAATAAGTAACGAAATAAATGCGAGAATTGAAATATTAGAAACTGATAATTAAGTTTGGAAATTGGAAAATTGGAGTTTCAGATAACTAAATTTGGAAATCGGAATTTTGAAGAATTATTTAAAGATGGAATTTTAAATAAATGAATAAGTGAATAAACAAATGAATAAAATAATAATAATGATGAAATAATAATGATTGGATAAATAATTGCGGAAGTTAGGATTTCGGAAATTGGAAATGAAACTTAGGGATCAGAAATTTAATTAATTATTTAGGGATGAAATTTTAAATAAATGAGCCAGTGAATAAATAAATGAACAGAATAGCGAAAATATGGATAAATGATTATAAAGATGGGAATTTTGGAAATTGGAAATTGAATTTAGAGATTTGGAAATTTGAAGAATTATTTAGAGAGGGGATCTTAAATAAGTGGATAAGTGAATAAGTAAATAAATGGAACAATAAGAATGACGAAATAATAAAAATTACGTAAATAATTGCAAAAAATAGAATTTTAGAGATTGGAGATTGGATTTAGAAATTGAAAATTTGAGAAATTATTTAGAGATGAGATTTTAAATATATGAATAAGTGAATAAATAAATGAACGAGATAATAATAATAACGAAAATAATCATTAAACAACTGAATATGAATAGTGAAATTTTTGAGATTGAAAATTAAATTTGGAAAACGGAATTTTGAAAAATTGAACTTTAATTATTGGAATTTTTAAAATAAATGAATGGAATAATAATAATAACAATGAAAATAATATTTAAACGAATGGGCGTGAATAGTGGAATTTTTTAGATTGAAAATTAAATTTGAAAAACGGAATTTTGAAAAATTGAACTTTAATTATTGGAATTTATAAAATAAATGAATGGAATAATAATAATAACAATGAAAATAATATTTAAACGAATGGGCGTGAATAGTGGAATTTTTGAGATTGAAAATTAAATTCGGAAATCTGATTTTTGAAGAATTGAACTTTAATGATTTTAATTTTTTTAAAAGAAATAAATAAATAAGCATGGAATAATAATAATAATAACCAAAATAATGTTTAAACGAATGAACGTGAATAGTGGAATTTTTTAGATTGAAAATTAAATTCGGAAAACAGATTTTTGAAGAATTGAACTTTGATGATGGGAATTTTTTTTTAAAAAAAAAGAAATAGACTAGTAAATATGGAATAGCAATAATAACAACAAAAATAATGTTTAAACAAGTGAACATGAATAGTAAGATTTTTGATATTGAAAATTAAATTCGGAAGTCGGATTTTTGAAGAATAGGACTTTGACGATTGAGATTTTTAAAAGAGATAAATAGATAAATATGGAATAACGTTAATGATTAATCAAAACAATATTTAAACGAATGAAAGTGAGTGGTGGGGTTTTTGAGATTGTAAATTAAATTTGAAAGTCAGACCTTTGAGAAATTGCTTAATGACATAAGTTTCGAAAATAGGATCTAAAATTTGGAATATAGAAAATTCATTGAGACCAACATAATCTAATTATAAAAAAAAAATTCATATACGATGATTAGACATAACTAAAGAAGAGAAGATAAAATATAAATTATTTTAAGTTTCGAAAATGATATTCAATCCTAATAATTTGTCTTTTAGTTGAGTTAAAAATATGTGAAAGTAAAATAAGATAAAACAAAATAAAATAAAATAAATAAATTACGAAAATGAGAAGCTTGACAATTACTTAGAATTGAAGCAGCCAAATGGGCTGACTCAATATGGATATGGGCCGTGATGGGCTTGAGGGGCATGAGGCCCTCCATCAACAAACTTGGGCCTGGGCTCCAACTCAAGCCCATATTCGTCATCATGGGCGAGCCCAAAACCTCAATCTCCATCACGGCCCGCCTCTCCACCTGGGCATCATCATCTCCACCAGCAGCCTTCTTGGCAGCCACCTTCAAGTCCTTTCTCTTCACTCTCCTAGGGCGACCACCACCAAAGGACATGTGTTAGCGAAATCAATGTGCTTCTGTGGCTCCACCCTCACCGACAATGGAGCACCCATCACGCGTGGGATCACTAAGAAGGCTCGACGTTCTCGGTACCTCCTTTCACAACTTGAACACCAAGAGAGAGGGATGACACTTCCTTGTAGCGGATATGCACTCCGGCTTGCAAATCAATTCCTAGACACTCTTTAAAATAGGATATCCGCATGTCACGTAGGGGACAACCCGTGCAACATATTCATTGTTGTCTTGTTCACTTTCGGAAAGACGCCATTAAATATCTGTCTCAAGCGTAGGAACTGCAGCATCTTCTCGGTCTTCGGGTGGTTATTGATGGAACGAAGGATGAAGGGTAGCAAGATGAGAGGGTTTTGTGAGTTTGGAAGGAATGGAAAGATGGTGAGTGAGAGAAGTGGGTATGGTGGAGTACCAAGGGTACGTATGCACGGTTCCCATGCGTTTGGGTATGAGAGTGTGGAGAGTGAGTGGATATGAGGGTTGGAAACGCGGTTCTGGTGTGCGTGAGCATGACACGAGTATGAAGGGTGGAGGGTTAGAGAGAGTAGTGGGCACGCGAAGATGGGTATAAGGGTGGAGAGAAATTGAACGTGACGTGAGTGGCCATGTGCATGATACACTGTTTGCATGGGAATGATGGAAACTGTGTGAATGAAGGATTTGTATGCATGGTAAAGATGTTGGCTGCATGTAGTGAATAAAATGGAATGGAGAAAAATGGGTAAGGCAAGTGGATGCATGAGAGGGATGAGTGAGAATATGAGCGTGGTGGGTATGTGATGGGCATAATGGAAACATGGGCATAGACATGAAAGATTTAATGGGTAGGAAGGGTGTGGTGTGGTGAGAGAAAAGATGGTGAGAGGTATGGAAGATGGCCGACATGGGTATGCATGGAGATGGGTATGAGAGGAACGTATGCATGGTTTCCATGCATGTGGATGGATGGGTGTAGAGTGAGAAGGGTGTAACAAAGTCACGTTTTAGATCATGCATAACAGTGTTTTTCACGTTGAAACTTAACATATCATCAAGCACAGTATCGGGGAGGACTAAAGGCACATCTCATTGGACTTGAATTCCATTGTGAGTTCATAAAGGCCAAAAGGGTCACTACCATGCTGGACTTCAGGACAAGCAGCTACTGTATGTCCCACCAACACATTTCCAATATCATCATTCTCATGCACATCTTATGGGAAGAGATGTGATGGCTTGTCTGAGGGTCTTTTGTTGAACCCATTTCATCATTTCATCCATGGGTTTAACAAACAGAAGATGTTTACGATAATAGAGCCTAGAATGCAACAAACCATTAGAACATTAAACTAATAATCACCGAATCAGTACAACCCCACAAGCAGAGTCAAAATTACAGAGGATGAGACAAGGGAACATTGGTGAGACGAAAATATACAGGAAACACCATGATAAACATACCCGAAAGTCTCTTCCTCAACCAGGTCTCTTGGGTTGCAATCCACTGACCGGTCTCTAGCAAGTGCTCTACCCAAAAATCCCTTTCAAAAGGCTGCTCTCTAAGTGATCATCTCCTCCTCTGGTTCTCCCTTAATAGCCAAGACTTGTCCTCCCAGCCAAAACCCCTCTGCCCCTTTTGTTCTTGTCTTCCTTAGCAAGCCATTACCCGCTCTACTATTCCTTCATCAGCAAGTATGGCCTCTTCAACCACCCTCATGGCCGGCCATCCCCCCTTGCTGCTACATGCAGCTGGGTCCCTGGGAGGTGTCGCCCCCCCTCCTTCACTTAAAAAAGAAGAAAATCCCCCTCTCTTCCGATGGTCCCAAAACCTAAGGAAAAACCATCATTTCCTTTAGTTTTTTAAGGGTCTACATAGGTCTTTTATCATAATTTAGAAAATAAATATGTTTTAAATTAAAAAGAAACTTAAATTTTAAATTCAAATAATTATTTGAATTTTGAAATCAATGTATAATTATCTATAATTCTATATAAATAAAAAAATTATTTAGAGAAAAAAGAAAAGGAAAATAGAAAAGAATTGAATAGAATTTTGTAAATAGGAGAATTTTCTTTTAAAATTAAAATATTAGTCTAAATTACGAACAATTTATATCTTAATTTTATATATTTGATAAATATTAATTTTATGATGATTAATATTTGTTGTGATGAATATCTTATTTTTATTTTTACTAAAAATAAAATGGAAAAAAATGGATATGATTGAGATTTTCCTTTTTTTTTTAAAAAAAAAAACATATATATATATATATATAAGTGCAATTATTTGTATACCATATAATTTCTTTATTTTCCACCCTTCAAAGAGAAAATTCTAATTTTAAAAAAATTGAATTTTTTTATATAAATTTTATAATATTCATGGTATATATATATATATATATATAATAATATATATTATTTTAAAAAAATATCTTAAAAGAATGTATATATATTATTTTACTCAACTTGTTTTTTTAAATACAAATACATTAAGAAAATTTTTATATTTCAATCTTATATATTTAGTAAATATTAATTTGCATTAAATAAAAAGAATGGTAAATATTTGAAAAAACAACCTTTAACTCTATTTTATCTCAAAAAATTTGAAGTTCCCAAATTTTTTTTTCCTAAGAATACCATATTTACCGCAAAATATCAAATTTAGCACGTAAATCATTTGTCAAAATTCTAAGGCAACATTTAGGTGGATGTAATGTATCATTTGACTTCCGTGAAATTCAAAATTCGCTTCAAAAATGGAATTAACTCTTCATCTTCCACTCAATCTCTTAATCCAAATCTTTTTTCGACATAAAAACAATGAATGATAAAAGGGTAGGAAAAGTTATAACAGAACTTGTATTCCGGCTTTTATAGCATAAATAAATTTTCTAGATTATTTTAAAAAAAAAAGATTTATACCTAAATGAATAAATTATTTATACATAAATGAGCAACAATGAATAAACTATAACAAGCACAAATAAACATAAATAGAAAATGCTAACACTAACATCCCGGAAATTTAAATTGAAATAACATATGTACAAAGAACCTACCAAAAATTTATAACAGTTTAATACATAAACAAAAAAACCCGACAACAATTGTATACCAACATAACATAAACAAAAATATATACATGGATAAAATATTTATCATGTAAAAAAATAAAAATAAGCAATACATTCGACTTCATATACCAGTACACAAAAATTAACAAAAATAAGATCAAACAAAGATGAAGGAAAAAGTTATGTACCTAGATATGAGCAAAAACAACTCGAATGCTCTCAAACTCCCAAACCAAGATCCAATATCAAGAACTCTCCCTCACCAAGAGTACAAGAAACAGCAAATAAGAGAGAGAGACAGAGAGAAAAATTTGAAGAGAAAAATGAGCCATCTCCCCCGTTTTCCTAGGGTTTCGTGTCCCTTATATCACCTTCCGGAGCCTTCTATTGTTCCAATGCAATCTAGCTCTCCACATGGTGAAGATCACCAACTTCATCCAGTAAACAACTCAGCCAATGGAATGGGTTTTCAGCAATAGACCAAATCAAGCCAATGTAGA
The DNA here is from genome assembly GCA_037355405.1 of Vitis amurensis. Taxonomy (NCBI): domain Eukaryota; kingdom Viridiplantae; phylum Streptophyta; class Magnoliopsida; order Vitales; family Vitaceae; genus Vitis; species Vitis amurensis. The sequence continues at coordinate 30,999 of JBAPGN010000193.1, forward strand.
AGGAAATAAGACGAACTTAGGAGAAGTAAATTAAATCTAACAAATCAAGCCAACCCAATGCTAAATAAACTTAATTAGGCCCACACAAGCAATCAATAAGTAAATAAACTAAGCCCAAATCAACAATCCAAGCCTGAAAACAAAAGCCTCACAGTTCACAACAAAAGAATAATAGCCCAACATACAAAACCTAAATCAGAATCAATATCAAGCCCAAGCCCAAGTTTACATACAATTATTGTAGGGATTAATGAGGATTACCTTTGTATTTGGAGCCCTTAATATGAAGAATAATGATGGAGTGGTGCAGCGAAGGTGCCTGAAGTGGTGGTCGCTATGGAGATGATGAAGTGAGGGAAGAGAGATGGCTGAGCGTGGGAGCTTCTCCAACTCAGTGATGAGGGTGGTGGCGACGTGAAGAGTGAGAGTTGGGGTGGTAGTGTCGTGGTGAGGAAATGAGGGAAGAGAGATGAAAGGAAGAGGGAGGAGAAAAGGTAAGAATGTGAGAAAAAGAACCATACTTGTGTTTTTTTTGAACTGATGATTTATTAAATACATTACATCTTCTTTTTCCTATCAATACATTTTCATTATTTTCTTGGAATTCCATGCATTGTGTTGAAATCAATAATGAAAATATTGGTAATCACGGATATATCAGTATTTCAATTTTATCGGATATATAAAAAATATATCGATGGATATTTTGACATAAAATATAGATAGACCTAAAATTGATCAAAATTTATAAAACTATAAAATAAAACTTTAAAAAATGAAATTAAAAGTATAATAGACATTTTAAAGTTATTTTTTTTAATAAATTAATGTGTATATATATATATATATATATATATATATATATATATATATATATATATATATAATATTGTAAGTGTTAATAAAAAATATAAATTTGACAAGTGTACATTGATTATTAAATTATATCAAATATTATTTTATGATAATATTGTAATATGTGATTATAATAGGTTTAATTTTAAAATCTATTAATATTAAAATTATGATACATTATAAAATAAATGATGATAAATGTATAAATTTTTAATATTTAATTAATATATTAATAATATTAAAAACACTATGAAGAAAATTATGACATATTTTTACTAATCAATTAAATGAAAATTTTTTATTCAAATTATAAAATAGTTATAATTAATTTGTTCTTTAAAGTGTTTTTTTTAATATTTTATTTATATCTCAATTTATGATATATATTTCTTTAGTACATATTATTTATCAAAGGGCAAGCTTGTCCTAGTGGAGCCTGTGATGAATACTGAACCGTATCCCCCAAATGCTCAATTTGAGCTTGACCACGTTGACCACCGTTGGAGACCCATTGACATTAGTTTTGGACTTAAGAGTGAACCGTTTGTTTCGATGATTTCACATTAGTTTGGTTATTTTTATTACAATCAATTTTTTCTACTTTGAAACTAATAGAAAGTTAATTTTTTCTTTTAAGCAATAGAATAGGTTAAATAACTTAGAAGTAGATCAAGGAAATTGAACTTACTAATCACAAACTTTTAAGCAAGATGATAAATGGGACCAGAGGGATGGATTAATGGAATGGAATGAAAAGTTGAGGACAGAAGAAAGAGCATTCAGAGAAGAAAAAACAACATACAGACAAGGCACTACCAATTTTATTTTTAATGTGAACATGGAAATGGGAGTACTTAGTTATTTTAGGTAGGTGCCAAGCATGGCATCTGTGTATTCCTGCACCACCTTCCAAGCCATCTCTATGTGCCGATAA
>JBAPGN010000194.1:0-14401 GCA_037355405.1 Vitis amurensis
GCTGGAATAACAACAAGACAAAATGAAAGTGATAAAAGCATAGTCTACTTAGAATCTCCAACAAGCGCTGTAGAGAAAAAACTCCGTTTGGACCCTCAGACGAACCACTCCAGGGGTCAGGGACACAAACATGCCCTGTTCGGCCACCTTTGCTCGCAGTCCCAAAAGATTGGTCACAAATTGGAGAAAAGGAAGGTGGGCAAACAAGTTGAACCTGTCATTTGGCCTTTCTTGATAGTGTAGATGAACAAGACTTCCAGCAGGGAGAGATCTAATTGGAAGAGCATGTTCAACACACTACACCCCTTCAGTATCTGGATAACATTCAGATAAAGGAAAGCAAATGAAATTTGTGTGAAGTTAAGAAATTGTTTAAGAAGGGACGAAAGGGGAAGATGGAGCCTTGTAGCAAATTGTTCCTTGGTAAAGTATATCATGTTATTTGGAATATCGACTTATGACAAAGCTTCGTCATCCATTAGCTTAATCGGGATGGTGTCCAGAATACGAAAACAAGCCCGAAACTCTCGCTCATACAGGTCCCCAATTGGGCGATTCGACCTAGAGCGCCCGAATTTAACATTTTTTCATCCCTTACTGGCCTTCCTGCTGTAGAGTACTTCTCATTTGTCCTTATATCAAAACGAATTTGGGTTCGCTGTGGCCCTAGCAGATCAAGTAGGTTTTCAACTAATCACTCAACTCATTCGATCGTCGTGTTGCCCTGTTGACGGGGACACTAAACTTAACAAAACTATATCGATTAAATGGATTAGGCTAACGAACTTGCGAAGGCTCCTCGTCGACTATAGGCGAAAAATTGCACACATCGCACCATTGCAACGACAGCAAAGGCGTAAGACGACAACACAAATACAATGATGACATAGAAGCAAATAAGAAGCCTAAAAAGCCCTAGATCTGGACACTAATACGCTCACTCCAACAAGCAAAAGAGTGAGCAGGGAACTGAAAAGGCCTGATTTGGACATGATATGTCCATTTTCTCTCCAAAACAAACACACCGACACATCAGGAAAGACAAACACAACAAAAATGAAGAAAGACGATAGAAACGTACTAAGCAAACTGAAACGCTTTCTCGTAGGGAAAAATCCTTCGGTTAGCAAATCATTGTGCGCGTGAAGGCGAAGAACAACGCGTATCAAGAGACGGCGGAATAGCAACGTAGGCGAGAGACATAAGTGGAGAAGCTAAAAGTGAATTGATTCGACTCATGTAGCTTAGCTTTAAGGCATATCACAAAATTTATACCTAGATACTATAACTAGAGCCAAGCTCTTGCATTGTTCTAGGATCCGTTCACTGGGTGGTTTTCATTCACAAATGTATTATTCCAAAGATTGAATTGTGTTTTTCATTTCAAGGTTAGCTTTAAAGAGCATAATGTTTTAGAAGATTAAACTAATTAAGCTACACTTAAAGACTAAAATGAAAGGTGTAAAAACAAGTTTCTCAAAGATGGATGGCTCTGCTCTGGCTCTTATGCAAATTGGAAATCTCAGGATAGGCTCCTGCGTTGGGGTTGCAACTATGGTGATGCTTGCTTCTCGAACCGGTATGAATTTAGCAAATCAAGTTTAATCCTTTAAAATGGCAAAACAGATGGTAGTGATTTCATCAATGGTTATCACCTTAGACTTCCTTTGAATGCTCGTAAGAGATAACTAATGGTCTAAACGCCAAAAGCTTACCAAATATTGGCAACTCAAAGTCATTCCAGGTGATAAACTCACCTTTCATGGTCATGTGAAATTGGTTCTAACAGATTAATGCAAAACTTGGAATTGAAAACCTCACATTCCAATAGCTCGTAGGAGATAACTAATGGATAGAAATCCAAAAGCTTATCAAGTATTGGCCATTGGAAGTTGTCCAAAGGAAATAAAAACCAAACTTTGCATTAATGAACCTTTAATGAAAAACGACTACCTTACCTTCCAGGTGCGAGAAATTTCCATGGGATTGCATCCAAGTCATCACATAACATCCATACTTTGAGAAACTAAAATTTTTAGCCAATCATCCTCTGAGGAAAAGCCCTCAGAGGCTATTTGGCTACTAAGAAAATAGAAATGGGGAAGAACAGGAGAAGAGAGAAAAACAGAGCAAGGCTCTGTATATTCTATATATTGATCGATATTTACCTATATTATATATCTATATCTTTTTACAGTGGATGCAAGGGAATATATATAGAGACGTTTTTCCAACCTTTCTCACTAAGAAATCTTATGGTTGGTGGATTACAAGGAGAAGAATGGAAATTTATACAAAAATATCTGAAGAAAAGATCTAAAAGTGTCGGTCGCAACTATCGGGAAGCTTCAGGAGAACACCCGTGCACTGTACAAAATGGCTGCGAAATTCTCGCAACAAAAGGCTGATTTCGCAGCCGTGCAAAAATCTTCCTTCAACTTGGAGTGATCTTCTTGCAATGGCTGTAACTCCTTCGTTTCAACTCCGAATCGCACACCGTTTGAAGCATTGGATTCTTGACTTCCTGAGATTTGAAATGGTATATAGCATGTAGAAAATGGACTTCGGGAAGTGCTCCAAAAGTGCAAAAGAAGACTGCAGCTGCTGTCCTCTGTTTTCTTCACTCTGTTTTCCTCTTCTCCATTGCTTGTGCTCGTGTTTCCACTTGAATTCAGCCTGTAAACTTCCAAAATCCTTGCTTTAACTTGTCCAAGTAGCTCTCCATCATTGGCATGCTTGAATCGATTCATAAGCTGCATTAAAAACATGTAAATTGCCACAAACATGGTTAAAACCAATTACTAAGACCTTTAATATTAATTGGGTTAATGAATATGATTACTACTCAAAGGTGCTTAAAACCATTATAATTAGATCTAAAAAATAGCACTTTTTGGTAGTAATCATGAATCAAATGGGTGGAACCTCACTATTTATAAGGAACAAAAACCTAGGCAAACCAAGAGACACGTCGCATGGTAGTGCTTACCAAGGTTAGTGAAGGGGTGTCGCCTGATAGTCGGCCTCGATCGATGTGACCCATCATTAAAGTACCAAATGACACATCATTTGGTGCCCAAAAACTTGAAAAAAACAGACAATCCGTTATTCCCCAACCCATCAGCAACCCAATCAGATAAAGGTAGACGGATTAGAAGGCATTGTGGGAAGCTTTCCTCCACGTGTCCTTCTCAGGCTCAAGACCCTTCGACCGTCCAAGGTAAGCAGAAAATTCGTCTAAGAGCAATCCCTTTAGACTAATACAAATTCTGCCTAGCACAAGAGGAAATACAAATTTTCTTTTTCCCCAATGCTAGACGGAATGGACAGACCAAGCTGACTAGGATTTCCAAACGGACAAACCAACCCAACTAGAAATTCCAGGCATTAAACAGATGATTAATCACCACTAATGCTTGAGCGACAATCTAGATGACATTTACACCTAAAAATCAATGTCAATTAGTCATTATATATAATCAATGACATTGACAAATGTAAATGCACAGTCAACGATATGGTCCGAGATTCTTGCACAACAGCCAACAAATGACACTAATTAGCAGCTCTTATTTGGTATGATTACCCAATCCGGGCTAAAATGATGGCGTTAACTACCTTATTAAGGCACAGTATCTACCACAACAATGATCATCAACACAAGAAAGACATGAATGCACAATCAACATTGTGACGATGACGTCATATGTTCTATAAAAACCCCTCCAAAAGCATGAAAAAAGTACATGTACATAGCCATTCAAAAAAGTTGGATTCGCACTTACTAGATTTTGATTTAAGCTTCGGAGAAGAGTGCCTGAACCACCTTTCTGAACATTCTTTTGTGTAAGGAAGAAGTTTGTTTGACTCTAGTGAAGCTAGACGGACCTACATCTAGCTGGCACAACACCAACATTCACATCTCAATCTTTTGATGGATGCTTAATTATGTTTGAGTCTTGATATATGTTGGAGATACCTTGTATGTAGGAGAATTTTTTTTTATATAATTTTTTTATGATAAATCTTTTTTTAATCTTGTAAATTAATTTATTCTTTTTTATCTGCATGTTGTACTATTTTAGTGCTTTTGAGTTAAGCTTTGTTTGTTTGTTTGTTTGTTTTGCTTTTCTATTGAATGTAACTCCTTTTTATTGAGCATATTTATCTTTTTTGTCTATTATGCTAGCATGTTACACACTTTATGGAGTTTTAGCCCTGATAAGCCTTTGTTTGCTTTGCCTTGCTACACCTTGATTTTCCTTTACACATTGTACTGTTTGTGCCACTTCATTCATCATTCCTTTTGTTATCATGTTTTATTTTATATTTGTTTTTGCACTTACTTTCTTAGGTGGTATTTGTTTTTTTAACTTTATTCTAAATAGAAATTTAATACTTAATAGTGTTAAGTATGAAGTTGTTTTTTTTTTTAATATTTTATTTCTATTAAATATTTAAAAAATAAAGAAAAACTAATATATTACTTTTTCCATTTAAAAAAAGTCAAATATGTTGGCTTTTTCTATTTAGTAAAAAGTTTATAATAAGTCATGAAAAAATAGAAAAAAAAAACAACCTAAAGCCTGCAAGCAAATTCTTTTAAGCAAAAAACTAAAAAAAAAAAAAAAAAACACCATTTTAGTATCCATGACCAACTAGTTTATTATTACAGTTCTTTTCACTCATTTGGTAAAGATCTCTATAGGGCTTTAAGAAGTGTTATCCTTATGGTACATTTTTAATAAGTAACTTCACTTCTGAACTTAAACTTGGTTTTTCATAAATATGTTTTTTTTTTATATAAAAAAAAAAAGTTGCACTAGAGTTTTCTTTCTTATTTTATTTTCTCTTTTAAAAATAGACAAAAATAAGAATATGTTTGACAGTAATTCTAAGAAGTATTTCTAACCTTTCTAATACTTGAAAGATAAAAAAATTCAAGTGTTAGAAAGGTTAAGAACATTTCCTAGAATTACTGCCAAACACACTCTAAGTAATTATTCCAATTTTCAAAAATCATAAAATAAGTCTTACCACATCTTGTAGGTCCTCATGTGCAAAATGTAGGAACATAATTTGACTTAAGAAAAACTCATTAACACAATGGGATTAATATGAGTCAAAGTATGGCAAGTGTTTCATCCTCTTTTGGCTCTGTTCTAACTTTTGGCATCCTTGAGAGATTCTTCTTCATCAATCTATGAGAAAAAGGTTATAGCAATGGAAGGTCATTCAAACCAACTCATCTTTAATGATTAAGTCAACCATGATTCTAAGGGAAAGGATTCAATAGAGAGAGTGATGGTTCACTTACTTCGCTTTGGGAACTAGCTTCCTTTCTATGGCTCATTTGAGGTGGGATTTTTACTTCTCTCAAAGAGTTAGTTAGAAAAAGCTATGGGTGCTTCTTACATTTTATATATGAATTCCTAGTTTTGTATCATTTTAATTAGGTGTTGCATTATTGATACTTCAATTTTTAAATTAATAAATCTAACTAAATCTATTATTTAAAATTTATATTTTATTAATAGAGTGGTAATTTCTACAAATTCAATAGTAAAATTTTTGGAATTTATTATTTAATAGTACAGTTTTAAGATTTTTTTTTTTTTATTAAAGTTGAAAAGTCTAATTTGTCTATTTTATTTTATTTTTGTATAGATGAATTAAAAAAAAAAAAAAAGTAGCCTTGGGTTTCTTAAAAATTTTAATAGAAAATTCAAGTTACTGTATCACTACTTATTAAATATGTAATCTAGATTGATTAAAAGTGTACAATAAAATATAAGCCATTGGATGAAGGTACAAACATATGGGATTAATGGACCAATTGAAAGTGTATAATAAAATATAGGCTATTGGATAAAGGTATAAATATATGGGATTAAGGTACAAATAAATCAAATCAAATAAAAGCAAATGGAACCAAGGTTAAAAAAAAATAAAATGAAATCAAGATATAGAATTGGGGTACAAAGCAATCAAATCCAAATTGTATATGTGGTGTGATTTAATTGATACCACTTTCTAATTTGTATCCAATTAATATAGTAATGAGATCTAATTTTAATTAATCAATATAGAAGAAGGAAAATAATATATATAAAAGCAAGATAACTAACTTTGGCCTCTTGTTTTACAAACTTGGTCTAAGTAAACTCTCTTGCCAACTTTTTATTAAATTTTGTAAAAAGCAATTTGTCCATGACAACTATTATAATTTAGGGTTATTTGGAGAATGTTAGTCTTAGGGTTCTACTAATTAAGTTAAAGTTACTAACAATTTAAATCAAGTTAACTATTTTAGATTTTTTTTATTAAAGAAATCTCAAGCAACACAAATAGATGATTCTCCTTAATGGAGACTTACGCTTATTGAAAACTTATGAAAACCTAACTTGGCACACTTAAATCATTAAAATTTCCCATGCTCTTAAAATTTAAAAAAATCATCTTTTCTTGAACTTAAATTGATCATATCTTCATAAAATTGGATGATGTCTTGTTTTTGTTAAAACTATTGCCTTAATTCATTCAAAAAAATTTCTCAAAAGGGTTTATTTGGTGCTAAGGGTGCTTTATCGAAGGTTCCCAACCTCAATTCAAACTTATACTATAATTTATAATGCAACTGATTAAAGCAAAGAGGAACCGATTGGGCTCGATTGGTCAAGATGTATTTTGTGCATCTTAGACTTCTAGTCCTTGGGATAGAGCCTTTAAAAGTATAACATGATGTAACAGTAAATATATTTGATTATGATTCTAGTTTTCTCTTTCACTATCCCATTTACGCATTTTGCATTATGAGCATTTAAGCCTACATCACTTGCATTATACATGACTTAGTTGTATTAAGAGTTGCATACAAGACACAAGTCATGGGTTTGATACAATTAAATGAGTTGCTCATATTTTTTTCATGGACTTAAGACAATCCATTTGAGATTGTAATGCACTATTTTCTAATTGAAGGAATGATTTGTCTTGGTCATTAGGATGAGTTTTCCATGGTGAGTGTACTAATGTGTATGGTTACATATTGGACAGTACCTACAATGATTTATGACATTGACTATCGAGTAGTCATGATGTCATCAAACTACTATATTGTATGAGCTCTCAACCTTGAGAGAGTATTAAATTAGTGTTGAGGTCTTCGATAGCTTTGACTTGTGAATGAGACCTTAAAATGGTCATATATTCCCTATGGATTGGGTCGATATTAATTAAGGTAGGTAGCAATAAGTATTCTCAAGATAGGCACCATGATATATCATAGGTTTGAGACAATGTGTCCTCTTTGGTGATCCAAAGGACATATGATCATCAAATCTATGGTTGTAGTCATTCCTTAAGTGAAATTTGACATATGCTCTTAAAGACTTAAAATATATAAGTTAGTCACATAATAGGAGGATTTGAGTCTCAAGGATGGTAAAAATAATCTTAAGAGGTTGATAGCATTCACTTTGTTACATTATAGACACTATTTTATTGGAGTTTGCACGCAATCATTTGTAGATCAAAGAATTGAGTTTTCTATCTTAGCTACTGTCATATGATACTAAAGTGCAATCAACTTTTTATAGTGGGATATTGAGTCAACTTTAGAATTGAATTATGAGGGGATCAATACTTTCCCATGAGTCCTAATGGCCCTAACTTGAAATCATATTCCTTGGTGGTACATTATTTAAGGAATAATTGGGTTCTTTATTCATGTGTGCATAAGGGTATTTTGGTAAATACGTAAGGTTGCATAATAACTTATAAATGGTCTTCCAAGATTATGATAATTAATTAATTGAAGCTCAATAAAGCCAAGGAATTAATTAAAACCTAATGGGATAGATTAAGTCACCCAAGGCCAAGACGGACTCAAGTCACTTAACCTCATAGGTAAGTCTATATAAACCTTTTAAGGGTTTAGGACTTACAATTTTTCTTTTTAGTCTTCTAGATAGAAAGAACCCTAGCCTCCATATCTATAGAGAGGATTCCATCATTCTCATATGTTAAGATCCAAGAAAGAGTCATGAAATGGAAGATTGCAAGGTTTTTGAGATCTGCATCGTCATTTTCATTAACTAGAATTAATCTAAGGATATCTAAATCATAGGTAAAGTTTTCTAAGCACCTAGATCTATGATTCAAAGTTTTGAATGTTTCTATTTCCTAGATCTATAGATTCCTAGGATAGTCTTGCATGCACCTTAACAATCTAAGGCTTGGAATGGAGTAATCCAAATACTCTAATAATAGTAGCATGTTTTAAGTGGTTGAGATAGGAGCCTCAATCGATCGAGAACTAATCAAACCAATTGAGATATTTAAGAATCAACTTCAATGATCACTTGCAAGTGTATTTAATGCACAATAGCTAGCGAACTAATCAAATCAATTTCTTGATCGGTCAAGCCTAAATTATGGGTTGTAAGGTTTCTGAGTTGCTCATATATATATATATAAGAATTTCTGAATAAGATATCTATAGGTTTCAATAAATTTCAATTTTTAACTAGCTCTTTTATTTCCTTTAAAGCTCTTTCAAGTGCATTTAATTTTCAACTTGCAATTCTTCATATATACCTACAAGTCAATCCTAGTTTCATTTTGTATTATAAGTTTACCTTGCTTCACTAGAATTAAGAGTTTCTTTTGAGAAGTGTTTTTCAAATGAGGTAGATCACTTAAGGTATTTGCGAAAGTGCATTGGAACCTTAGAATCCAAGTATACTCATTGAAGACTTGAGGTTGAAGCCTTAAAGTTTAGTAACCTCACTCAATTAAGAACTTGAGGCGAGTGGAAATTGATTTTGCATTTCTTCTTTCTCAATTGTCTTTATATTTTTGCATAAACCAGATGGAAAACACACACACCCACCTCAATCAAATGCATGACCTATGCTAATCCTCTTAGAGTGAATCGACAAATAGGATTTTCACTTTGAAGAGAGTGGAACCATTTTCTGTTCTCTATTGATTTGAAGAAACCTTTCTGCTTTGTTTTTTGTTTTAAATCTTAATGGTGTTTTTTATTTCGAGTAATTTGTTCCAAAGAAAGTCATTTTTCATGTTTTCAAAGGACATAGGTTAGTTTTACAAATATGAACTTAATTTTCCCCTTTTAACTAACTATGAGGCAAAAAAGAGTCTTGTTAGGATTTGTTGAAAGAAATATTTAACTAAAAAGGATGAGATAATGACATCAATATTTGGAAAATAATTTTTATATATCAGTGTTTTCAAAGGCATTTTACAGGCGCGCTGTGGACCCGCATTTTTCACGTGCGTCCCCACTCGATCTGCGAGACTCGCTTTTTTATTTGTGAAAAATTGATTTTTGAAAAAAAGTTGGAGTCGCCACTTATTTTATTTTATTTTTGAAAGGGAAAATAAAACAAGAAATAAAACCCTAAAAAAAATGACTCCATAATTCTTGGAAAAAGCATGTCTGTGAAAAACCCAAGTCTGAGTCCGGGGATCAGGTTACTTATTGGGAAGGTACCTTTAAAAGGTAGCACCCCTTTAAGCCCTATAAAGGTCTTACCTAACAAAGTTAAGGAAGTGTGGCCTTAATCAGTTAACTATGGATACTAGTAGGCTAGGTGATCTTCAATATTGCATGCCTACCACGAGAAAACAACCTTAAGAGAGGTCGACAAGTGCGTACCTGAACGACTTCTCAAGCGCGGCTGTATCCCACCCCCATCCCCCCGCCCCCCACCCCCCCCCCCCCCCCCCCCCCCCTGGCCGCACGGTTGAGGGTCACGATTCTCCGACTTCGTGGATCAACGAGACGTATCCCCCCCCCCCCCCTCTCCCCGACCCCCCCCATAGCTGTTTACTCATATTTTTTTCCCCCCCACCCCCCCCCCCCGCCCCTCATAATCATAAGATAGTATACTGAAATCTATCACACAACAGTATGTCTTATTCGGGCAATCTATATATATTTTAACACGCCAAAATCACATCATGCATCGATGGTAGTCACAATAGCATATGTGCCATAGAATCTTGAAAAAAAAAATGAAAAGGAGCGTCCCTGGATAGCAAGCTAAAAGCCGCCTTTATGGGAAGCAAGTTAGCCAATAACAAATATAACAAATTCAAGCATATCTCCAAGAGGTATCAAAATCAAATTAAATACCAAACAATCATCTTTTAATCAATATTAGCTGAAGATATCAAAATGGTAGGACCCCCAACATAAAGTCCATATTACTTTTCTGCGCGAATTGAATTCCAATGAAATTCATGTTTTGGAATATGAAAGTTTGTTCATGCTTGGGAAAATCAAGAAAATCAGTTGAAAATCAAATAAAATAGTGAAAACGCGTGCCGGAAGGAAAATGGCAGCGAAAGGGTGTTGAAATCTGGATTTTATTGCCTAGAGAATGTCTAAAGATGAATTTTTCAAAGTTGAGAATGTTTAGTTGAGAAATGGTTCAAAAATTCAATTTAAAACAATAAGTTCCCAATCAAAGAAGCGAATAGAGGAGAAGGTGTGTATAGCAAGGTTGCCATGAAGTGAGGTCGGGAAATTCTGGATAGAGGGACCAATTCACTGCAAGAGTGTTCAACTGTCAAATGCTTCAACTTAAAAGACATCTTGGTTTATAAGCACAATTGGATTCTCCTCAACAAAAGTCAAATACTGAATTGAAGGTTCAGAATTTCCAATTTTCTACATTGTTGTATTTCCTGCATTTTGTGTTATTTCCCACCACCGAGACTTGGTTCAGCAATATTGTCGGAGTTTGCTTTTTGATTGTGGGCGGAAATGGATCCGGCGAATCGCGAGTATCTGACGAGCCAAGCTATCCGGGTGGAGTGTGAATCGTTGGCCACAGATGTTATCCGGATAAGCGTTATCGAAGGATCCAGACATGTCTGCCCGGGGAAGCTGAATCGTCCTCCTCTCCCATCTGGCTAAGGGGCGCCGGATGTGAAATATTCGGAGAAGGTGGAACGTCGACCAGATAGAATTGCAGCTGTGAGATATTCGGAGAAAGCGGGATGTCGGCCGGATAGAATTGCGGATATGAGACATCCAGACATAGTGGGATGTTGGCCGGATAGAATTGCGGCTGTGAGACATCCGGAGAGAGTGGGATGTCGGCCAGATAGAATTGCGGCTGTGAGGCATCCGGAGAAAGTGGGATGTCGGCCGGATAGAATGGCGGCTGTGAGGCATCCGGAGAAAGTGGAATGTCGGCCGGATAGAATGGCGGTTGCGAGACATCCGGAGAGAGTGGGATGTCGGCCGGATAGAATTGCGGCTGTGAGGCATCCGGAGAAAGTGGGATGTCAAGGGCCGATATAGAGATTACGGCTGTGAGACATCAAGCGGCGGAGTGGTGGAATGTTGGCCGGACTAGGAATTGCGGCTGTGAGGACATGCCGGAGAGAGTGGGATATCAACCGGATAGAATGGCGGCCTGCTGAGGGCAATCCGGAGAAAGTGGGATGTTTGCCCGGATACGAATTGCGGCTTGTGAGACAACCGGGTGGAATTGGTGAGAATTTCGCGTCCGGGTGGGGAATGAGCGATGCCATAAAACTTAAGAATCCTCAAGAACATATAGGTAACCTCCGCATCTGTTTAACTCCGAAGAAAAAACCCGTTATTACACAGCCTTCTATCAAGTTCCCAACTTTCTTCGGAATGCTCATGGTCCTGCCATATCCGAGAATATACCAAAGGTAAAGAAACAGGGGAAGAAACGTAGATAATATAGAAGCACGCAAAAAGACCAAGAAAGAAAAGAAAAGAAAACAGGGAAAAAGTCTCCGAGGTGACTCAGAAGTAATAATGGGCCACTAAGGAGTTATTGTGGAGCACTGAAAACAAATTTAAAGACAATGTACTAAAGGGACAAAATTGAAGGGTTCTACAAATATGCCCATCTTCGGTATAGATCACCCGATGTAGAGAATGTGAGTAGAAACGCGAGTAATGAGCGAAATGAAGTGAAACTATACTGAAGAATTAAAGAAGGACCGGAGATTTTGTCCCTAGCACATGAAGAGGTAAGGTCAAAGATGGGGTTTCAACGATATGGATGGGACAACTCTATGCGGGGAGAATGACAATAAAGAGAGAACGGTATGTGACGAGTAGCACAAAAATGGAAAGAAGTGAAAAGGATGACTCGAAGTCATGGATGAGATGAATGAATCTAGGTCATGGATAAGATGAACGACTCTGGGTCTAAAATAGGATAAACGACTCTAGGTCGTGAGCTCAGGGCTCTAAATGGAAAAGAAATGACTCTGGGTCAAGATGGAAAACAATTCTAGGTCGGGAGCTCTGGGCTTTAAATGGGAAAGAATGACTCGTGGTCATAAATGGAAAACGACTCTGGGTCGAGAGCTCTGGGCTCTAAACGAAAAAGAGATGACTCGGGGTCATAAATGGAAAACGACTCTGGGTCGAGAGCTTTGAGCTCTAGATGGAAAAGAAATGACTCTGGGTCATAAATGGAAAAATGACTCTGGGTCGAGAGCTCTGGGCTCCAAATGGGAAAAAATGACTCTGGGTCGAGAGCTCTGGGCTCTAAATAGATAGCCGATCAGGATACTTTCCGACTCAAGGTGCCGGGTCGAGGCCACTCACAAGTGGCTGGAATGATGAAAACGAAACATCTCAAGGATGTGAATGATGCAAATGACTCCGGGTCGTGAGCTCAGGGCTCGGGGTGCTATGAATGACTCTGGGTCAATGATGCAGATGATAAATTCGGGTACAATGAATAGCTCAGCGGCCTATAGATGGAATGACTGACTCTGGGTCAATGATGCCATGAGTAACTCGGGGTTTACGATGACATAGGCTATGGGGGGGGGGCGGGGGGGGGGGGGGCTAATGAGCTCCGGGCTCCTATGCCTGTTCGGCTTGAAGAGAATGCAATAACGCAAACTCCAGGTCACCACTCATGGGCGACCAATCTGAAAGCTCAGCTAAGAGCTGGAAAAGACTCCGGGTCTATAGAATGATAGTCAGGGCTACCAGGCTCAGGGCTAAGGGAAAAAGGATAGCTCGGCTATAAGACTCAGGGTCTAGAAGGACGGATTAGACCTCAGGCTACGAGGCTCAGGGCCTAAAAAAAAAAAGGATAGCTCAGGGCTACTGAGGTCTCAGGCCCAAGAGAAGAAGAATGCTCCAAGGCTATAAGACTCGGGGTCTAGAAGAATGAATACCTTAGGGCTTACGAGGCTCAGGGGCCTAGAAGGGATAATAGAGAGACCAACTCGGAAAGTGGACATGAGATAAATTGGCATCAAAAGCCATATACTCAAAATGTCAGGGTCGGACTACTAACCAAGAAGGGAATATCCCATATCCAGGCGTGCTCACAATTACTGCCTGAACAACCAGTAATCACATCTGCTGAAATCAATGGGTCAGGAAACGAATACGTCACACCACAAACCTCTGAAAGTCCAAAACTGAAGGAGGCCTCTGTGTCTGAAAAACTGCTATGTCGACGAACTCAAAAGGAAAATCTAAAGTGTGTATATCATGGCTCATCTAAAGCAATCTCAAAAGTACACCGAAAAGTACTACTATCTGAGAATAACCCAAATATGCAAGGTAAAAATGGCGGAAAAAAGTCGTCTCATGAACATCTGCTAAAAGATCCCCCAACGCTCCTCGAGTGAAACCTGATCGCTATCCATCTCTATCTCAACAAATCCATGTAGGGAGGCTCTGATAATCGATCGTCGGAAAGCTCTAGGCTAGTATTCAATCTAACCAACTGGCCCTCTCTGTCTCACTAAGGATACTAAAAAAAATGGGGGAAATATGCCCAGTATACAGATTGATGTCAAAAGTCGTGAGGCGAACAACAACAATGATCATCCCATCCCTCGTACCCCTGCAAAACACAATCTCATAGGAGAGGGAATATGCCCCAGCTAGGATATCCGGTGTCAAAATCAATGAGGTTAAACAACAACATGATCAATTCATCCTTCGTACACTGCCCAAACACCAATCTCATCAAGGAGAGGGAATATGCCCCAGTGTGGATATCTGATGTAACACTAAAAAAAGTCCTGTCCCCAAATCAACCAAACATCTCTATAACCATGAATAAGGATTAGTCATACGCACCCATACAGATAGGAATCTCGGGGGAAGGGGGAATCGCCCCAGTGTGAATAAATAATGCACAGCCAAGGATGGAATCCAACCTCAATCAATCAATTGTCCTCAGTTCAACAATAATCCGCTAAGAGTCACTGAAGTATCGGATCACGCCTCAAAGGAAGACACTCTAATTAATCTCAATGAATAGCCAAAATGATGAAGGAATGTGGTAATTCAGAGTAGAAACATGTCTCTGATGAATCCCTCATAAATCTGATAGGATCTGGTAGC
>JBAPGN010000194.1:15646-33324 GCA_037355405.1 Vitis amurensis
TCAGTGGGCTCCCTTACTAAACGACATCATTACAGAGCACTGGATTGCCCATTGGTGTGGATAGCAATACCCAGACGCCGACTGAACATCTTGCATCTTCAGCCTTCTTGGTTGCTCTGGATCATGCAGGCCAATTATAGCCTCTTCATGAACCCGAGGCAATAATTGTGAGAATACATTGAGGTGTCATGAAAGGTGTGCTCATCGCATAAACTTATCATCTCTCTCTCAATGCAATCTGTTGGAGATCAGTGAGCCGATGTACCTACTTCAGGATCTTCATTTGATGCTCAGCAGATCTGGAGAGTTATTAAGGAGAATAAGGACCTTGACGGTCCTACTCTATGAAGAAATTGCTAATGAAAATGTTTGCCTATTTTGCCTCAAACGAGGAGCGGTGTCAAATTGAAGAAGATTGTGTGAACTGGTGCTATCCCTTGCTTTGGAAAGAAATTCAGTTTAATTATTGGTCCTTGTCTATTAGAGTATGGCGCAGAAGTTATGTATTCCTATGAAGGTGTTATGTCTTAAAAGAGGGGAAGATCTTGGTTTAACCTTGGTGACCAAGGCTTATAACTATGTTCACAAATAGGAATGCAAATCAAAGCTGATGGCAACCGCGGTTTGGAACCAGCAAGATTTGTTCAGTCTTCTGAGAGGTTAACTTTATTATTGCACCATTGAAGTTTCTATGAAGGAGAGCTTGTGAAGTGGGACTAGTTAAACCTCGTGTCATCCATGGGCCTTGCAATTGTGGAGTCTCTAATATCTAGCCTTGGTGTGGGCCCAATAACAAATCAAGCTGCAGGGGATTCTGTTAGAATTCATGAGAGTTTGCCTTTGAAAATGTCTTAGTTAGACTTAGTCTCTATTTTGCTATCTCTGATTTTCAGTTTTTCTGTTAGTAGAAGTAGTCATAGCAGCTGAGAGTTTTTAAACATTTCGTTTTGGTTGTAAGCCCTATAATAGGCTTCTCTTTGGTGAAATATGTGTGTGTCTTTTCCAACTCAGTTTACTCGTAAATATTTTCTGAAAGTATTTAGGTTCATTTCTCCAGATTTTTACAGGTAGTGTATCAGAAGCAAAAATTCCTACGGGCTGTGAGGCAAGTTTTTGGTGTTTTGAGTATAAACATAGTAGAGGTTGAGTGCAACAATAGTGAGGTTGATTATTTCTATTTTTTCAGGCAACTGTGGTGCAAACATGACTCCTATCTAGCATATTTCCTCTTAATTCCGTGTTTAATGGTGACACTATCGAACATTTGGGCTTCAAGATGAGGTTTATTAAGGTCTCAAGCGTTTGTGGATGTGTGATGCCAGAAGCTGAATTCCCCCCATTGGGAGCAAATCCTACAGTTGCTCAGATGTAAGCATATGAGGAAGAAAAACTCAGAAAGACCAAAGCCATCACTTGCCTACATTTCAAGACTATGGCAGACCACACTTCACCCAAAATTCATGAACTTGGAACACCTAAACAGGTATGGGACAGCTCCAACACACAAGGAAAAGATATATGGTGACTTTATAATACAGTCACTATCTAAACATAGGGTGTCACTACAACATCTAGCGTCACTATCACTGACACATAGAGGGTACAATTGGTGACTGTATTTTGGAACGCGGACACCAAAGCAGGAAAATGGCTGACCACAGTTAAAGAGACACAGTATATTTTTAGTGATGCTCAATTTGAATAGAGTGGATTGAGCATTATAGGTGTCCATATTAAATGCATCATCTTTGAGATTATGTTCACGTTAAGTACCTTCTAATTTATTGTGTCACATCATTGTAATGATTGGAATATGGTTGTTTTTGTTGATAGTTTGTATTTTGTAATGACTTATTAATAATAAGCTAACTGTTAAATTGCTAAATAATATATATATACATTTAACTTATATTTTCTTAATGCTTAATAATTATTTGTAACTATAATCATCCATAAATTTGTATTCATGTTCACAAATATAGTACACAAATCAAACCCACCAAAACTAAAAAAAGAAAGTAGAATGCACATTAAACATGAATTAGAATGTTAGCTTCCAACCTTCTGTCTATACTTGCATTCATATGCAATAAAACGCTAACCATAAATGACCAAGTTTGCTTCAATAAATCTAAACTTCTCGTATTCAATAAAGTAACGTTTATGTCCTATAATGTATTACATTAAAGACCTAATCTAAAAAACCTAAATCTTTTGCTCTTTCTCATTGCTTTATTTTATATTGTCTCCAAGAGTGGATACCTGCAATTTCATAGTTTAATGAGTTTTAGATCTATGAAATAAATGTGATGTTATAAACAGATTCAACAAATCTAAAGCACCTAATGTTTTCTTTTCTTTTTCCTTTTTCTCATTTTGTAATAATTAACTAGTTCTGTAAAAAAGTAATTGTTATACCCATATCAATCGGAATTCTAATCAATACAACTATGGGACTTCTACATTGAATGTTACGATCATCAATCAATTGATCAATTTTATAACACAACAGTAATCCATTCTTCTCTAATTTTCATCAAATTCTACTCTGAGAATATGTTTTACTTTGTTATCATCTGAAATCAAAATGAGCAATAACATTAATTCACACATAATTAGAGTATGAAATTATATACAACTTCATTAAATGAGTAAACCTTGATGCAAATAATCTGTAAAATCACACATTATTTCTTTACATGATCTTTCATAACAAAGTAGTCATATTTGAACTCAACATTATTTTTTACTCTTAAGTCTTTTTAAACAAATAACAATTATTAATTATGTTCATTTTTTAAATACTTTCACAAGAATATTTCTTAACTACAAGTTATTTTAATTTATTCAAAGATTTTTAGACAATTGAGCTATTAACCATTTATTATTTTCTTATTTTTCAAAAAATATTTTCTCGGTCATTTCATACACGTCTTTCAATACTAAAATATCTGTTTTTTAGAATAAACAAAGAAGCATACAATTCCCCCTCACTAATAATTTACATCACCTAATATTTTATTCACCTACCAATATCTCATTTCCATTTAATAACTCTCTCAACAAATCATGTTCTACAATATTCTTTATCTCCTCATATATGATATTTTCATTTCCATTTTAGGGTGACTGCTCAACACACAGAAAGTAGGAATGTCTTCTTAGGTTAACTAAACAAAGATTTTTTTTTTTACTTTACAATATGTATAAAAAACAATTATTTATTACAAGAAATGTGGTAGAAAGGTCATTTTATTTTTAAAGAATTTTTTAGAATTTCTTAAAAATTTACAAAGAATAGAATTAACAATTTATTTCTAAAAAATTGATCAATTCAAGAAAAGAAAAGAAGAATGTTACTTTTTTTAGGAAACAGTCAAATAAATCCACTTTTATTATTTGAATTATCTAAAAAAAACTTAGCTGGAGAGATGTTTATGGTTATCCCAAATTTTTCAAAAATTTCTGAATTGAAAACGTTATCTCATATATAAATTATTTTTATTATAGAGACATTCTTATTTTTTACTTTTTTTAGATGAAAAATTCACTTGTTTGTTTAAATATCATAAGAGAGTCTATTTTATGTATTATATTATATATAAATATAATTCTCGATACTTTTCATTACAAGAATATTTTCATTTATGGCCTAACAATACTTGTTAGAAAAACTCATTGCCAAAAAATTATTTTAAAATTATTTTCACATTCTTAGTTAAAAAAATCATCATTGGATGATTTTCAAAAAAGACAGTCCTTAAAAAAAATTTAACCATTTGATACCCCAATTTAAATCAAAAATTATCCCACATTATTATTTTATATTCCGAAATGTATTTGCAAACAACAATAACCTACATTATTAAATATATTTGATTATTTTTAAAATACTTTCAGCAAAAATATATCCTTAATAACCAAATATCTTATTCTAATTTAATCAAAAGATAAGTTTTTAGGAAATGAGCGTATTTTCCATTTCCATTACTATTCTATTTTCCTCAAACTACTTTCCAGCGCATTATTTTCACTTCACATTTAAATTCGTCAACATACTAAAATTTTGGATGTTTTTGTACAAAAAACCAAAGCATGAAATTTCAACTACTAAACTTATCATGTCTTTTAATAAGATAAAACAAAATCAGCACATACACTCATAGCTATACCATTTTACTTTAGATTCTAATATTTACAATCATCCAAAATTTGTTCAACCTCCTACCAATAACTCATCCGGATAGGTGACTAAAAAAAAAAAGGCATATTTATAAGTACCGCGTTTACAACTCTGATAACTCACATATTCTATTCCATTTTAGGTGACTCAATACAAGAAGTGCGGAATGTTTTCTTAGTTAATCGACAAAACCCTAATAACTTAAGCTGCTTTGGATTAGTTGAGCAGTCATCTTGTGTAGACTGTCAATCTCTTTTTAGACATTCACCAAAAAGCTCCTAGCCGAGTGGAAAAAAGTATCATGCATCATAGTCAGTCTTCATAAATATATTTTCAAAGTGAAAAATTACAACCAATACACTATATATAGTCAAGTCTTCAATAAAATATTTATCATGGCGAAAAATTATCTACAATAGCTAGTATATCTCTCATTCGCAATTAGACAAAATTTTTTAAAAGTACATTCATTTTTTTGTTTTCATTGTTTTAGGGACTTCATGTAGCAATGAAACACAAATAAATCACTGGTGTGTAGAATGTAAATCCTAGTTCTTTACGTTTCCTAGAAACTCGATAAAAAACACCATTTACAAAGCCCACATCATAGATATATTAATCAAAGAATATAAAACAGATTTTACTAAACCAAAGTCTTTTTCTTAAATAAAAAAAATGAAGTGACTAGATAAGAGTTTTGACTTACCCAAGATTTCTTACTGAAGCAAAGAAATATTCAATTTATGGTGTGCGACCAGGTGTAGTGAAAGAAGAGAGAAAACGAAGTGGTATTAGGGATTTAAAGCATAAGTCTTTGTTGATATTAGTTAATGTATATACTGGAACAATGGACATTTATCATAAATATGTCCTACTCACTATTTTTAAAAAGGGCCCATTGAGTTATAAAATTTAAAACTTTTTATTTCATATGGTGTCACTTCCAAAAAATGACACCGTAAATCTGAAATTAGCATCATCTAACTATCCTAATTGAAGATTTTTTATATGATGTGTCACCTTTATAAATTTTAAGTTCAATGGTGTCATTATTTTAAATGTGACACCATAAATAGTGACATCATAAATTATTTTTGTAGTAGTGCAACGTGAATTGAGGCAGGTGTTAAAGAGTAAAAAATGTTAGACGTCCTCATTGAGAGAGAGTTTGGTTGATGAGAGGAAGACGAGAATCTGTCAAAGTATCTGCTGGCAGGTTAATGATGTCTGTTAAACCAAATGCGGCTCTTGGTGAGGCATTACAAGATCAAAGGTGTAGAAAAAGATCCATGTTTCAGTGGCCTCAAAAAGTTTGAAGCCAAGCATTTCTGCAATTGAAGAGTTTGTTGACTTGGCAAACTTGACAATTGTAGATAACCAGCAAGCTTCATGCAACAGGAGCAAGGGTCTTAATGAGATTGGATGAAGCTAGCTGAAGGTGTTCTTCAAGCAAGTCAACAAGAGAAACGAATTCTGGAAACTTTGCAAGGAAGAGAAGTTCTTCAAGACAGTAGAGGGAAAGCTGAAAGGGTCTTCAAGAAAAGAAAATTTTCCGCCTTGCTCTCATGCAAAGAACCAACCATGCTGAGAAAGATTGCTCTGGCCCAACGTGTTAAACCTCTTCTTTAATTGTAACTTCTGCAAATAACTTGGCCACAGTGAGAAGTATCGCGAGCCAAGAAAAAACAATCTCAACAGCACCAGAACAACATGCAAAGTGTTGACTGAAGAAGACAAAATCTGTTGCATGAAGCATATTATTTGATATGCATAGCACAAGCACTCAGTTCTCGACATGAATCTGATCTTGGCTCATTTGACACGGCTGCACGAGTCACATGATGACCAAACATCTGTCAATAATTACCTCCATTGATAGGTCAGTTCAACCAAGTCAAGTTGCGGAAATGGTGAAGTTGTGCAAGCAAAGAGAAAAGTGACAATTGCTATCAAGCACCAAGAGAAGGTACAAAATTGTCTACTATGTTCTTTATATTCGTTAGATTTCTCAGATCAAAAATCTATCTTAGATGTTGGCACAATTGCTAAGAAGGATCATTGCAGTCTCTTTCAAAGAAAGTTTTGTTTTATCTCTGATGTACACGGAACAGAGATAGCAAATTAAAATGAATGGAAAATAGTTCGTTTATTTTTGAAGCTTGATTTAGTGAAGTCATTCTTAGTGCAAGATTATGAGAGTGTTGTTTGGCACAAAAGATATGATCATGATCCAACTGACAGTCACTTGATAGTTCATGCAAGAAGTTGGTTGTATCGTGTTGAAGACATGCCTGAAAATCTCAGATTAATGCTCAAGTCTTCTGAAAGTTGTGAGGACTAGGGAGCAACAACCGGACCAACATTCCTCAAATAGTCCAGAAGAGCTTATCACAAGCTGAAAAATTAATCATTCAGAATTTGTGGTACCAATGAGCACAACCCCATTGAGCCAAAATGCTGTTTTGCACTATTTTATTGATGATTTCAGCAGAAATGACTTGGAGGTTTATTTTCTAAAAACCAATCACCCAATGCTCTCTATGTTCAAAAGCTCAAGAAGAATGTTGAAAACTCAAAGTGCCAGAACGTTAAGGTTGCTCAGAAACTGATAATGGAGGTGAGATAACCTTCAAAGAGTTTAGTGCTTCTTTTGTCAAAGCAAGCTGTTGAAATTTGTACACCAATAACAGCTCCTACTCACACAGCAGAAATGGAGTCTCTGAGTGAGGAAGAACAGAACCCGTGATGGAAGATGGCAAGGTGCATGCATATTCGCAGAAGAAGCACCAAAGCTTCTACTGGCTTTGAAGCCAGCCAACACCTCAGTGGATATTTGCTTACAGACTACCAACTAAGTCTATTTCAAGCAAAAACCAATGAGCGTGGTCCTGGCGATTAACTATATTGTCAAGCACCTAGAAAGTTATTGCTCATTTTGTGTCTATCAGTGTTGCCATCTCGTCAAGAGGGAAGCTTTGAATGTAAAAGCGGAAAGGTACTGTCTTTGTTGGATTATCAGCTAGAATTCAAAGCAGGTTACAAGAATTTATAGCTTGAGTAGAAATGAAAATCGGAATTAAGTAGAGATGTGCACTTTGATGAAAACTTCCTTATTAGGAATCGGGACTTGAAGAAAGTTTCATAAATGTGAATCCAAAACCACTCCGATCTTCTTGAACCCAGCATAGAAAGATACAGATCTGTGACCCGCATTTTTTCACGTGCGCCCCCACTCGATCGGCGAGATCGTGCTTAACTTCTATTGTCGTGAAAAGATTTATTTTTTGGAAAAAAGTCTGGGTCGCCACTTCATCTTTATTTTATTATTAAACGGAAATAAAACAAGAAAGGAAAAACCCTAAATGTGACTCCATTTAATTTTGGAAAAAAAGCATTTGTGTCTTTGAAATAACACCGAGTCAAGTCCAGGATCAGGTTACTTATTGGAAGGTACCCTTAAAGGTAGCACCCCGTATAGCCCCCTACTAAAGGTCTTCTACTTAACTAGAACGTATAAGGGGAATGTTGAGCATAATATCGATTTAATATAGATCACCTAAGGTAAGGCTTGGATGATTAAAAAAAAAATAACATGTTAACAAGAAAATCAACCACCATAGCATATAGAAGATTAGTGGTACATACCTGAACCACTTTCTTAAGACGCTATCATGAAACATCATTGTTAGTTTAGACCAATATATCACTCAAGCATGCATTTTAATATGAATATTCAAATGATGTAACAAAGATCAAAACATGTCAAGCATTCGTCATCAAACATAGGTATATTCACAATGATAATTATATTTAAGAATTTAGAGGTAAGATGACAGGGGGACGTACGCTGGATAGCTAAGAAATATAAAGTTTTCGCTCAGTCTTAAGAGTAGATAAATAATATAATAACACCACATAAATCTTTAATCATTCCTTGTCTATCTCAATTAGCAAAGCAAAAATAATCAAAGTCTATACGAAAGTCATCAATTATCGCAACATCTGTATTACTAATTTCTAAGAAAATAAAAAATAAAATGAAATAAAATAAAATCACGATACGGATTTCAATAAATGAGCAGAGGTTGGCAGTAAAGATGAGTCCTTTAGCAAGATGTAAGGTTTCACTAATTCCTAATTGATTATACACAAAGTATAAGCGACCGTCAGAACTTAAATTTATTACTTCGTAAAATACGATTTAATAAAATAAAATAAAATATAAAAAAAGAAAAAAAATCATTTATTACGACTTCAGTTTTAATGGAATTATTTATAAAAAGGAAGCGTTTTGATGTTACCTTAAATAAAAAAGTTTTGACTTACAAAAACGTTTAGTTTCACAAGAAAATAAATAGTATATCAACTTTGTAAGGAAATATTTCACAGATATTAAAATAATAATAATCAATAACAATAATTGATCCATCAGTTTAACTGAATTTATATCTATAAAAAAAAAAAAAAGGCTTCTAATAATTTATTTAATAAAAGCATCTTTTAGTCCATGCAAAGAAACTGTTTTTCAGAAAATTCATTTCACAGAAAATAAATGTAATTTCATCACTTTTTTAAAGGAAATATTTCCATGAGGTTTATCACATAATAATAGATAAATAATTGCCGATCCCATAGATTTGTAAATTAATCTTATAAAAGGAAGTTTCATTACTTCAAATAAAAAGCCTGTAATTCCATCAAAGAAAATATTTTTTTTTTTAAAAAGTTTATTACACAAGACAAATGTTATCACTTTCATAAAGGAAATATTTTATGAGTATTAATAATAACAATAATAATAATAATAATTGATTCCATAGTTTTAATGAATTTTATAAAAGGAAGTTTTAATTTATTAAAAAAAAAAAAGGCTTTAATTCCATGTAAAGAAAATGCTTTCAAAAAATTCATTTACAAAAAAGAGAAAAAAAATTTAATTAATTAATAATGGTAATAATAATAAAACCTCATAAATATATTGACAATTTAAGAAATAAGTTTTTTTTATGATAAAGAATATCTTTCTATAATTTAAATTTTTCTAATAATTTTACTTTATTTTATTTACATGAGAATGATGTCCACAACTCTTTATTAGAACAGCACAGATTTTTTTTTATATTATTTTTTTAAAAACATAATAAATTTTTTTTTTAAATAAGATAAACAATTATTTTATACTTCTTAATCCAGCAGAACAAAAAGTTAAAAATAATTAAATAATTACAACTTTTATTTTTATTTTTGAACAAAAGCTATCATAAAAAAGATCAAAACACTGAAAAATTTACAAACTTTTTCATCATCGATCAAGGAATATCCCAAAACTAAAATTAGCACAATATAAATTTTCATTAATATCCAAATTATTGAAAACTAAAAAAAAACCTTTGCAAAATATTTCAATTTATTCAGTTACATCAACAAGATTACCGCAAAACGAATTAAAACATCTAATTTTTCAAACTATCATCCCGAATCTCCAAGACAAATGCCTACAAAAAAGTAACAGTGAGATTGAGCAATAATAATAATGATACAAAATAAATAACTTCAAAACAAAAAAAAACAAATCCTAACTTGAATTTATATTTAATTCAAGACAATCACAGGAAATGACTCCCAAAGCTAAAAAAAATAAGCGCAATATAACCTTTTCATTAATATCCAAATTATTGAATACTAGAAAACATGCAAATATTTCAACTATTCATTACACATCACAAATTACCAAAACGAATAAAAACAGCCTCAATTTTTAAAACTACATCTCCGATCATCCAAGACAGATATCCATATCAACAAATTAACCATTAGTTAGCAATAATATAATGATAACTAAAACTAAAATAAATAAAATAATTAAAACAAAAAACTAAAAATCCGTAACTTATTTTATTATTGTTCAAACAATCATTAACACATCTCATCATAAATACATGTAAATCCCAAACAAAACACTCACCGGAAGACATCTAATCTATTATAACCGTTCCATGATTCATTCCCTTTTCTTAACAAATAAACTACAAACATTGTCGAAATCAGCGATCATTCATATCAGACTAACATATATATCACATTCGTTTGCATTTTAAATCTGACAAAACAAAGTCAAAGAAACACTAACCTTGGCTTGCAGCTACCCTCTTTCACGGTGTTCTGTGTCACTTTTCTCTCAAGTGTCTAGTGTATTGCTCTGCTTCTTTCATTCTAGCGTGTGCTCTTCACCACAAAGAGTCCCCAAATCAGCCTATCGTTCATTTAGAGACTTCCACCCGGAAACTGATCTCCATGTCTAAATTTTTCCTCTGAATCTCGTTCAAAAAAATCCACCAAAATCCTCCAGAACTTTTTTTTTTTTTCTAAGACCCTCCTTCTCTCTCTTCCAGGCCCTCCTCCTCAAAAAATTCTCTTTTTCCTTTTTCCTCCGTCTCCCTTTCTTTCTTCAGTAGTTCTCCAAAAAAAACCTAAAATCCCCTTTCCATTCACGCCTCTCATCCTTTTGCTGTGAGTTGACTTTTTCTTTTCTTCTCTGACATTCCTCCTACTCTCTTTTCTTCGCCAAATACAGTCTAGTTCTATCAGATATGCCACTTCAATTCTTCTTAAAATTATTCATCTCTTTTCCTTCTTCCGTAAAATATGCTTTGACCCAAAAACACTTTACGGAATCTCATTCATCATCACGTGATTCTTTCTTCAAAAGACCCAATTACTTACCTATCTTTGCTGCGCCTCATCATTTCTTATTTCATACATAAGCTGAATCTTCCAAAACATGGCTCCATTTCATTTTTTCATATGTCTACTCTTGGAACCAATTTATAGGTAGCTACCCATCCAAGGCTTACCGTCATAGGCACTTCTTATCTTTCTACTGGTGGACTACCCTACCAAATTTCAAGTTAATAATAATAATAATAAATGAAAAACTTTTAAACAAAATTATTAAATTAAACGAAATAAGTAAAGACAAGTATTAGGAAAAGTGATTAAAATAATAGGAAAATAAATAAATGAAGAATATACAAAATAATAAATAAAATAAAATAAACAAAAATATAAGGGTAAGAAAAAAAGTCAATCGATGTGATTTTACAAAAAATGAGTCTTGCAAGTCATACAAGCCATGCAACCATGCAAACCATGCCCATGCAAAAAATGATCTAAATGGGCCTAGGGTTACCTAAATGGGCCTAGGGTGCCTAAGTGGGCCTAAAGTGTCTAAATGGGCCTAAAGTGATGCCTAATGGGCCAAGTGTACCTAAATGGGCCTAGGGTTACCTAAATGGGCCTAGGGTGGCTAAATGGGCCTAGGGTGCCTAAGTTGGGCCTAAAGTGTCTAAATGGGCCTAAAGTGATGCCTAATGGGCCAAGTGTACCTAAATGGGCCTAGGGTTACCTAAATGGGCCTAGGGTGGCTAAATGGGCCTAGGGTGCCTAAGTGGGCCTAGGGTGCCTAAAAGCTATCCTAAAAAAAAAAAAAGCAAGAAAAGCCTAAGTCTAAGTTAGGGCTGCTAAAGGTCACAATAAGGGGTCAGATAATCCCTCAACCAAAGTCTCCGAGGTGGCTTAGAAAAGATAGGCTACACGAGTATTAATGGGCCACCAAGGAATTGCTATAAATGACATGTGCGAGGAAGACAAAATAGAGGGTCTACACAATCATTGAAGGTCCACTTGATGTTGAAGCAACTTCAGACACACCAGTGCTTAAGATGAGGCCATTATCTGATGTGTACGAGAGGTGCAATCTTGTACATGCTGAGCCTACATGTTACACGGAAGCTGCAAGATTTCTAGAATGGATTGAGGCCATGAAAGCTGAAATTGATGCTATCGAAAGAAATGGAACCTGGAAGTTAACAGAACTACCTGAAGCTAAGAATGCAATTGGTGTAAAGTGGGTTTTCAGAACTAAATTTAATTCAGATGGTTCAATCTTCAGGCACAAGGCTAGATTGGGTTGTGACAGGGTTTTGCTCAAGTTGCTGGAGTGGACTATGGTGATACATTTGCACCAGTAGCCAGACATGACACTATAAGGCTACTACTTGCACTTGCTGGTCAAATGGGATGGAAAGTGTACCATTTAGATGTCAAGTCAGCTTTTCTATATGGTATACTTCTTGAAGAAATTTATGTTCAACAACCAGAAGGCTTTGAGGTTATTGGCCATGAACACAAAGTGTACAAGCTACATAAGGCTCTCTATGGTTTGAAGCAAGCACCAAGGGCCTGGTATAGCAGAATTGATTCTCATCTGATCCAACTTGGATTTGGGAGGAGTGAAAATGAAGCTACTTTGTATTTGAAACAAAATGATGATGGTTTGCAACTAGTAGTATCACTTTATGTTGATGACATGCTAGTGACCGGAAGCAATGTAAAATTGCTAGCTGATTTCAAAATGGAAATTGCAGGATGTATTTGAGATGTCTGAACCTTTGGCATCATGAACTACTTCCTTGGAATGGAAATATACCAATGCAGCTGGGGTATCTTCATTTCACAAAGAAAATATGCTATGGATATTCTCAAAGAAATTCAAGCTAGATCATGCAAAGAAGTAGCAACTCCGCTGGCACAAAATGAGAAAATTTCAAAGAATGATGGGGAGAAACTTGAGAACCTCTGCATATAGAAGCTTGGTGGGCAGCCTACTATACTTGACAGTAACCAGACCTGACTTGATGTTTCCAGCTAGTTTGCTTTCAAGTTCATGAGTTCACCTAGCATGTTCACATGGGAGGTTGCAAGAGGGTGCTAAAAGTATGTTTAAAGGTACAAAAATCTTGGCATTTGGTATTTAAAGACAGGAGGAGTTAAGCTAGATGGTTATTGCTGATAGTGATTGGGCAGGAAGTGTTGATGATATGAAGGACACTTTAGGTTATGTATTTACAATCGGTTCAGGTGTCATATGCTGGATTCAAGAAAGCAAGAAGTAGTGGCACAATCAACTACAGAAGCTGAGTATATCTCCTTAGCAGCTGCTGCAAATCAAGCAATATGGTTGAGAAAATTGCTTGCTGATTTAGGCCAGAACAAAGCTCACCAACTGAGCTTTACTGTGACAATAAGTCAGCCATTTCCATTGCTCAAAATCCTGTCCAATCATGGCAGAACCCAAGCACATAAATGTAAAATTCCCACTCCATAAGGGAAGCTGAAAAGAATTCACTTGTTAAGCTGCAATTATTGCTCAATTGATGAGCAACTTGCTGACATAATGACTAAAGGACTTCCTAAATCAAGGCTGAGTTCCTAAGGTGAAGCTTGGTATGTCCAAGGCAAATCTCAAGGAGGATGTGTTAGAATTCATGAGAGTTTGCTTTGAAAAATGTCTAAGTTAGACTTAGTCTCTGTTTTGCTATCTCTGATTTTCAGTTTTTCTGTTAGTAAAATTAGTCATAGCAGCTGAGAGTTTTTAGCATTTTCAGTTTGGTTGTAAGCCTATAAATAGGCATTCTCTTTGGTGAAATATAGTGTGTGTCTTTCTCCAACTCAGTACTCTAATATTTTCTGAAAGTTTTAGTTCCTTTCTCCAGATTTTTAACAGATTCATCATCATGCCATCAGTCTTGATTGTTGCCTTTCAGTTATCATTTGAGGACCATTTACATGATAATATTGCAGCCGTGGTTCGTCAGTATGTTTGAAACATGATTTTCCTCAATGTAATAAGTTTCGCCATGCCCTTGTCTCCACTGTCAAAACCACCTCATTCTTCAATCACCTTTCTACCTTCAGGCCCCGCCTAACGCGTTTTTCCTTTACCCCATGCATTCACCGATACCGAATTTTCTCACTCATTCATATCCTATTCGAATCCCTCGTGCATGTAGTTCATGCGGAACTTCTTAGCAATTCCTCCAAAGCCTCATCAAAATCCCAAATCGCACACCTACCCGCTGCTACTTTCTATCCACTCATTCCCCCAGTCATCCTCTTTGCTTTCTCTTCTATTTTTTTTTTTCCTAGCAATGTATGGTAGGACCACCCATCATCACCCCAAACAATAACCATCATCAAGCCCACGACTCTCCGGTTTCCTTCTTTGTACCCAATCGTACATATCTTCGGAAAACTGTTGCTGCCGCTGACTTCCCAAGGTTTTAGAAAAAGTTCTCTATGACAATGAAGTGGTGGCCCTTAATGGCTAGGCATGGCTCCAAAGCAAAGGTTTACGAGATGGCAAATGGATTTGCAGGAACATTGCTTCGTGTGTTGATTCCTGGAATGATTATCAGTATCAAACTGGGGAAGATACTCATCCCTGCTGATCGCATGTTTACTTGAGGAAATCCTCAGAAAGATTAACTCAGTCTGCTTCTCACAGAGAGTTCATTCGTATTGAACGAAACATGCGGATGAGGGAGTCTAACTCTGGTTCAACAATTAATGCAAGGTGACATTGATTAACAGGTGGTTACTTTGAACTAGGTAGTGCGTTCTGCTTTTCTCTTGGAAAGGCACTCGACTCTTTATGGAAACAAGTACACAGTGCTTGGCATTATCAGTCAGGGCACATTTCACTCAGGGAATGAAGCAACTTGCTTTGTCTTACTCATTCGGCGTGGAATCCTAAATTGCCAATCGCCAACAGTATGTGTCATTTATCATGTCATGGGTGTATTACCGATACCAAGTCACTGGTTTTGGGCTTTTACATTCAAGCATCTAAGCGACGGCCACTTTGATCTTAAAGTTGAGGACTGCAGCAACTGAAGCTGAACGACAAAATCAGAAGAACTGAGTTTCAGCTATAGAAGGGAGGGTAAATCAACTGAAACTGTGACGATACATTTAGAGTGCAGGTATCAGCCGGTAAGCAGCGTTGAGAGATCTGTCGTAATCCCATACTGCAGTGATGAGAAGGTAACATGGTGGATGAAACTCCTTCATAGAGATTGAAATATAGGTTCAGTACAGTAAGGATGCGCTCAAGGAAATGGCAAGCAATTAAATGAGATTAGGAAAGTGTGATCTCTAATTCACTTACATAGTGGAATGCGCCAAACTTTCTCAACAGTGTTTGAAGGTGGCCGTCTTAGCAAAGCTAGCTACAAAATCGAACTGGAAACATGCCCATCAAACATCAGTATAGCATGACACAAATGCCAGCTGCCCACCTGCAGGCTTGTGAGATGAGTTACCTTACGGTTAACAAAGCGAACTAATGTGCTTCTTGCCAGCAATGGGATAACACTGCCATCGTCCATTCGGATGCATCGTCTTGAATGTATTAGATGATCACAGTTTTCAGCAATAGGTAGGTAAAGATGTGATGAGTTTTATGATTGTTCCTCTCACTGGTTTTCGTAAGGTCCTTGTTGCATAGTGATATCAGAGGATTCTGATTCTATCAATGATTGAAGATCAGTTTGGAGAGTCGATGGAAGGAATTTGAATTCTGTAAATGAATTGATACCGCATCTCTGATTACAATTCAATGGCTGATTATTGACGGAGAGCATTGTTCCATTGACCCACATGGCTACTGGACCCTATGAGCCGCATGCATGGGCAGTATGCTTGGGATCATTCGCAAGAGTCTTGCATCAGACGAGGATGCTAGTGGAGCAGCTCATCTAGAAAGGAGGGTACCGTAATCTGGGAGCCCCTAACCAAATCACATGAATCAGATTTGCGACATGTCACTTATCCCATAAGCCATAGGAGAGTTAACATGGTTTCAAAGATCAGTTCGTTAGTCATGACTGTGCCTAGACACATCATGTTGGAGAGGAGTTATTTCACGGTTTATTCGGTTTTATCTCCACCGGAGTTCTCACACCTCACTCACTGCAACATTGAATTATCTTTAAAGCCTTCGTTTTGGGAATCGATTCTTCATGAGCTTGGACTGCTCTCAAAATCTAAGGAACTGCTCCTATCATCAAATTATCTCTCTGAGACAAGCCTTCAGCAGTGTCAATACCAGAAGAGATCCAAGGGGTTCAGCGCTTCAAAAGTTTTGCAGCATCAACAAGAGACAGCTTGAAGGAGAATTTCCCTGCCTCTATGGGAAATCCTAAATCACTCCAAATTCTGAACCTTGCCAATAAATAACCTTTCTTTGATCAATTTCTATTGAGTTGGGTGGTCTCTCCAATTGAAGTAATGAATTTGTCTTTAGAAATTGAGATGAGTGCCGATGTCCGTCAAAGAAGCTGTAAACTAGTTGATCAACTCCAGAAGTTCGACCTTGCAACAGAATCTCTCAAGGAACTAATAAGACTTCCTCAAATACCCAATCAAAGAGTCCATGAGTCTCCGGCTTTATATGATTAAACTTTTGACAAGAGATTCCCAGACAATTTCTGGCCACAGCAATTCAGTTTGCACGACAAAATTTTTCTGGCTCAAAATAAGTTCTCTAACACTTTCCCCTTGGAGCTGTTGAACTGTTCCTCAATCCAACAATTAGACCTCTCTGATAATAGATTTAAAGGAGCACTGCCTCTTGAGCTGGAAAAATAGGAGAACCTCGCAGATCTTCTACTCAACAATAACAGTTTTTCTGGTGCTCTCGTTTTGAGGCTGATTTGTATACGTCCTGTATCCTTGGTGGCCTTTGCCCTTTAATATATTTGTGATATTTATCAAAAAAAAAAAACAATAACAGTTTTTCTGGAAAACTGCCTCCTGAAATTGGAAACATGAATAGCTTGGAAACTCTTTACCTGTTCGACAACATGATCACAGGTAGTATCCCGGTGGAAATCGGGAAGTTACAGAAGTTGAGCAGCATCTACCTCTATGACAACCAGTTGTTAGGAAGCATACCAAGAGAGCTAACAACTGCTCCAACTTATCAGAGATTGATTTCTTTGGCAACCATTTTATGGGGTCCATTCCTGCAACAATTAAGAAGCTTAGGAATCTTGTTTTCCTGCAACTGAGGCAGAGTGACTTGTTGGGTCCGATCCCACCAAGCTTGGGCTATTGCAAAATGCATCACACTTTGACATCGGCTGATAATAAGCTCTCGGGTTCATTGCCACCAACATTCAGATTCCAAGAGGCAGGGGCCGGTGAATATTTTTTCTCTGGAAATCTTATAAGATGCACAAATGCTATTGAATCGGTATGCACAAATCCATTAGTTTGCCAAACGTCTGACTTTCAGATCTCTGAAGCTTCAGGAACTTCAACTTCACAACCATATCACTCCCCAAGGATGACAGCTGCAAGCACCATTGGCACCCACAGAGCAGTCCCAATTGCACCTAAGGCCCGCACATATGACCTCATTTTGCATGGCCACTCTCCCCGAGCTCATTTTTCACAACCCATACCTGCATGCATGTCTTGAAGACTGATTTTTGAAAAATCCAGTTTTCACATGATTCAATTCACAACTCCTCATCCCTCTTTAATTTTTAGGATGACCCAAGAGTCCCATTTTTAATGAAATTTTGCTGCCATTTTTCTTTTTGGCATGCAATTTTCACAACTTCTATGGTTTTTAAAATGTTTTAAAATT
>JBAPGN010000195.1:0-33349 GCA_037355405.1 Vitis amurensis
AATCGGCATGTCAAATATCTCATACAAATATATCAATAAAGCATTAAGAAAACTAAGCTATATTAGAATCCCCAACCAAAATAATCAACCAACATGATCAACATGTCAATGTCCCAAGTGAAAGCTCGAGAACTCTCGATGTGCAATCAAGATATGAGTACCCACTGATCGACTCACCAAATGCCACGTTTACTTCACTTTAAGTTCAAGCTTGACCCTCTAAAAGGTCCCCAGTGGAGTCGCCATTTTGTGGACCCCGCATTTCGGCTCATGCGTTTCCCACTCGATGGCGAGCTCGATTTTTGTTTTGAAAATTTGATTTTATTTGATTAAGAAAATGACTTGGAGTCGCCACTTATTTTTGTTTTATTTTTAAAAGGGGAAACAAAATAAGAAAGAAAACCCTAAGTGCGACTCCTTATTTTGGAAAAGGTGGTCTGTGAAAAACCGGATCGGGTTCGGGGGTCAGGTTACTTATCGGGAAGGTACGGTAGAGACCGTAGCACCCCTCTAAGTCCCTAAAAACGGGTCTCTACTAATAAAATGAAGCAATCAATGGCCATTGATGAGGGAAAACAATGAATACCCGGAACTATCATGCACATAGGAGAATCAAGACGTGTATATGGAAATATCGGAATGGGGATAGATACGTACCTGGGTGACGAGCCAAAATGCGTTTATCAAAAAATGAGGTTAGTGCACAATTAAAGAATAATTTCAAGCATGCAGATTATAGAGTGAGGCAAGCTAATCAAGTATGACAATCAAGCAATCAATGAGAAAATCACATATGTTGGGTCCCACCAAAACCCAATTGATCCTGCCTGAATTAATCTCACGAATCCCATTATTTCGGAATCATGAAGATTCATCACTCTTGCTTGTGTAAAAATCAAAAGAAATAAAACATTATTTAAAAATCGGAGTGAAATTAAAACTGTTCGAGAGAAAAACTGGTTTTTTGAGGTTTATTTGGAAATTGGAGTCTCGAAAATTATTTGAAGATTGGAGTCTTGAGAACTAAATTTAAGAATTGGAATTTCGGATATTAAATTTGAAAGAAATTAGAATTTTGGAAATCGAAAATTAAGTTCAGGAATTGGAATTTTGAAGAATTGTTTAAAATGGGATTTCAAAATAAAATACTAAAATAATAATAATTAAATAGATTCATGTGAGTACTGGAATTTTGGAATTAGAAGTTAAATCGGAAGTCAAAAATTTT
Organism: Vitis amurensis; assembly: GCA_037355405.1. Taxonomy (NCBI): domain Eukaryota; kingdom Viridiplantae; phylum Streptophyta; class Magnoliopsida; order Vitales; family Vitaceae; genus Vitis; species Vitis amurensis. Next base: position 1,229 of record JBAPGN010000195.1, read on the forward strand.
AATGGATTATTTAAAATGGAATTTTAAAGTAAATAAATAAAATTATAACTAAATAGATTAATGTGAATTTTGGAATTTTCAGGAATTAGAAATTAAAATCAGGAGTCGGAAATTTTAATGAATTGTTTAAGATGGAATTTTAAAGCAAATAAATAAAATAATAATTAAATAGATTAATGTGAATTTTGGAATTTTCAGGAATTAGAAACTAAAATCGGGAGTCGGAAATTTTAATGAATTGTTTAAAATGGAATTTTAAAGTAAATAAATAAAATAATAATTAAATAGATTAATATGAATGTTGGAATTTTGGAATTAGAAATTAAAATCGGAAATCGAAAGTTTTAAATGAATTGTTTTAAAATGAAATTTTAGAATAAATAAATAAAATAATAATAATTAATTAAATTAATGTGAATATTGGAATTTTCGAAAATAGAAATTTAATTCGGTAAACGGAAATTTTAAAGAATAGATTAAGCATGAAGTTTTAAAATAAATGAATAAAGTATTAGTGATTAAATAAATTAAAGTGAGTATGGGAATTTTCGGAATTTAATTCGACAAACAGAAATTTTAAATAAATAGATTAAGAATGGAGTTTTTAAAATAAACGAATAAAGAATTAGTGATTAAATAAATTAAAGTGAGTATGAGAATTTTCGGAAATTGGAATTGAATTTTAAATATCGGAATTTTGAAGTATTATTTGAAGGTTAAAATTTTATAAATTGGGCTTGGGAATTGGAAGTTAGAAAATTTATTAAGAAATTAGTGCTTTAAAGAAAGTGATTCGTATGAAGTGGAAGCAAGCCAATGGGCCAGCTGGAACTCAAGCTTGGGCTGGGCTCCAAAAATAAGCCCAAATCTGATGCCAGCATGGGCGGGCCCAAGAAAACATCTTCCTCACCAACTCGCCCCGCCTGGCTGCATCACCCTCACCACCCCTCCGCGGCGGCAGCAATGGAGAGAGGAGCTGCGGCCGCCATTCGATCCTCTCGAATAAGGAAGTGGCGATAAGGATGAAGCGGGTCTTGACGAATCCGACGGCGACGGTGGCCAGTAGCTGGTGTTCAGATTTGATGCAGCGGCGCCGAGCCCAAAGGTGGCTCCGACCAAGCTCGTGAGGAAGGAAACTGCTACTTAGCTGCTGCCCATTTTCCAGCCATAGGAGAAGGCTCACACACGGAGAGGTTCGAGTGGTGACGGGTATGAGGGTGTAGAGAGAGAAATGGTGGTGAGGGGTAGGTTAGAAAAATGGGTATGAGATGAGCTTTAGAGAAAGAGAGAAGGAGAGATAGGTTGAAATATGGGTGTTAGAAAGTGGACATGATGGATGATGCGTGGGAACCAAGATGCCTGGAGAATAGCATAACCATGCATGGCCATGCGAAGGTGGAGGGAACGAACGTGGAGGGCACCTAAAAGAGACTGAGAGGATGCCCATGACAGTCACTATGTAGGACTCCATCCCTGGAACTTGGAGCTCATGAAAGAGACTCGGATCTTGATCTGGAAAATCATCTTCAGCGTAAGCTCGAACCATCAAATTCCAAGTAATTAAGTCAGATTCAGACATTGTTGAATATTGCACAGGCATCACCGTGAGGACTACAACCTCTCAAGAAACATTGATAACTCCAAGATGCGATTTTAATGTAGCGATTTTCATTCTCCTTCCAGCCTCACCCAAACTAACCAGAGATTCACAGGTTTTAAAAATAAAATAAAACGCGCGTGGAAGAATGAGAAAACGGAGGGTAAAACAATGCAAATCTCAAGAAGCAAACCAAGAATATCCAATGACAATTATATTGAGCCTCATTCTAGGTGTAAATCCTTAGGCTATGGGCCGTGGAAAAACGGAGAACACAAACACGATTCGAATGAACCCATACGCATGATATCTCCAAACGAAATCAAAGAAGAACGAGAGAATAGCAGAGCAAAGCACGTTCGAGCAGTGAATGAAAACTAAAACCCATAAGGAAAATGCATGAAGGACAAATGTGATGAGAAATATGATTAGAAAACCTACAAGGCTCGCACCTGGGAGGGCTTCTTCTCAAAAAAAACAAATCAGGAAACCCGTGGGTTTTTTCTTGCTCCTGCTACCCTGCTACCATTCTTTCCAGACCTCCTTGATCTTTTTCTTCCCCCCCTCTCCTTTGCTCCCCTGCCCTCTGCCTCCTCTGTTCGTGTCTTCTCCCGCAAGCCAGCCATCCCTCTGCTACACGTCCCCTCCAGTGGCTATCACCAGCTAGCCTGGTCACATCCCATGGCCGCCCAAAGCAGCCCTCGTTTTTTGGGTGGTCAGAAAAAGTATATATATATAAAAAGGAAAAAAAGAAACCAGCAGCTGTCTCTCATGGGGGGTCTACACTATATTTTGTATTCATTAATTGTGCGCTAATCCCTGTTTCTTGATAGCGCATTTGTAGCTCGTGGTCGAGGTACGCATCCACTCTCATTCTAGTCAATCTCTATTGCGTGTTTTGATTCCCATATTGTGCATGATTTAGGTGGGTATCAATTGACTTTCTCGTTGATTGCCACGTCAGTTTCATTGTATTAGTAGAGACCTGATTTTAGGGACTTAGAGGGGTGCTATGGTCCGTACCGTACCTTCCCGATAAGTAACCTGACCCCTGAGTCCGATCAGGTTTTTCACAGACCACATTTTCCAAAACAAGGAGTCACACTTAGAGTTTTCTTTCTTATTTTGTTACCCTTTAAAAATAAAACAAAAATAAGTGGCGACTCCAAGTCATTTTCTTAATCAATAAAAATCAATTTTTCAAAATCAAAATCAAGTTCGCCATTCGAGTGGGAAACGCATTGAGCCAAAATACGGGGTCCACACATACATAATTTTTATTCTCTTTAACAAAACCCTAAATTATAAGAAGATAGAAATACACTAAGGATAAATTCATCATTTATATTTTTTATTCAAAAGACATCCCGAACTATGGAAAGTGACCATCTCCTTCTTTGCATTTATTTTTATGTCCTATTTATTTTATCTACAAGCTTGTTAGGTGAAAATTAGTTGTAAAAATAAATTAATTCTTTTTAAATTTTATCTCATCTTAATAAAATATACTATAATTTTTAATAAAATTAAAGATTAAATCAAGAAAAGAAATGTTAATAAAAATGATTTTATCATGTTTGATTTGTTTTAAAAAAATATAAAAAAATATTTTTATTTTAAAATTAATCAAATAAATAATTTTTTTAATTTAAATGAACTGTGTATTTAAAAATTATTTATAAATTTATAATATAAAGTTACTTGAAGAAAACATTTTATTAATTGGAAAAGAAAAAAACATCTTCCAAACATGTTTTTTTTTTTTTAGAACAAAACTGTTTTCCAAAATTCAGTTCCCAAACACAATTTTTTTTTTTTAAAACACAAAAAACCGTTCTTGAAAATTGTTTTCTATAACAGTTTTTAAAAACAACAATCAAACAGACCCTTAATTTCAATAATTTAAGGAAAAAGAAAGGGTTTGTAGGTGGGGGTATGGTGGTTGGGTGGAGCTATCTTTGTGAAAACACAAAAAACAACAAAGAAAAAAAACAAGAAAAATAATTTATTCTTTGAACATTGAAAAAATATTGAAAACATCTTTTTATTGTTCTAAAAAAAGCAGTTTTTGAGAACACGGAAAACATAAAAAAAACAAAAACACATCCCCTTCCCCAAATAAGTTTTTTGTATTTTTTGTTTTTAAGAACAAAAAACAATTCTTGAAAACAAGAATCAAACAGACCCAAAGTTATCTTATCTTTTTTTGGAAGAGTGAGAGATACAAGTAGAACCATTAAAATGGATAAAAAGAAATGAGAGGGAAAAAATGCTTTTGAAGGAAAATAAAATAGAAGGGTAAACTTTTTCAAATATAACCAAAATTAATGAAATCTATCAGGGAGTATAAGAATTATGGAGAGAGAGAAAGGGAAAACATACATAAATTTGTATTAAGAATTTAAGAGTGAAGAGAAGGTGGGGACAATGGAGACGGAAAGATGGACAAATCAAGAATTTGTAACCAATTTTACTTATCCATAAATTGAGAATGACATATTCCCATTTGGTGTGTGTTCATATATGGATTTTATATCCTTTTGGGTGTACCCCACTTCTGCATCAAACCCAGGCTTGTTTGACCGTTCATATGTATACCTTTTTTGGAGTCAAATACAGCCACATAGCCTTAAGATATTTATTTTTAATTATTAATTAATTAATTATTTATTTATTCTGGAAAATAAGTGACGGTGCCTTTCATGTCATCCATTATCGTGATCACAATTTTTCTTGCATCTTCAACAAATATTTTTTTAATCAAAATATTTGTAAACATGTTAGTAATGAATTACTTAAAAATAAATAAATATTGTAATAATTATTTAAAAATTATAATTATTTTTTGTGTTTAGAGTATTTAAAAAAATAATTTTCTTATATTTGATTTTTAAATAAAATAAATAAATTATCCTAAATTTTTTTTATTTTAATTTTTTTTAAAGTAAATAGACTAGAAATGAATCATTGAACCCAATTATTAGTGCCGATCAATTCATCAATGATGAATGCCAGTATGACCATGAAATAAATTCTTGTCATCGCATGATACAGACAATCTTTGTTTTGTTTATCACTTTTGCTAGTTTTTGTTCATTCTTATTTTGCTTTTTTTTTCCTAATTAAATTAAACTGTGAATAATAATAAAAAATTTTAAAAATTATTTATTAAATTAAGAATTATTTAGTAAATTATATACATATGTGTGGAATATAAAAATATATTATTATCATTTTTAGACAAATAGACACTTTATAAAACATAAATTGATCACTGTATTGTTTTCATTCTTGAAAGTAAGACCACTCACAGTGGAGCTTTGAGGGGTCAACATGATAGGTGATAAAATTTTAGAATATGATATTTGAAATTATTTATAATATTTTTAAAATGATAATTTCAATTTAGAGAAAAAAAAGAAGATAATTTTCATATTTAAATTGAAATTATTTATTTAAAAGATAATTTTCAATTAATATTATAAAAATTATATTTGAAAATAGTTTTAAAAGCATCATACCTTAATAATATTTTTAAAATTACAGTAATTTTTTTTTTCTTTCAAAATATCTCCATTTTACTTCAACAAAGATCTTATCGTTATCGTTGTAGATAACTCTCACGTGGTGATAATTCATGGGCATGGGCATGCAGGCTGCGGCGGCACTGGGTGATAATTTAAGGAAGGTGGCCCATATAGTCACTCAGCCAATTCCCAACTTGCCATCAAAGCCATTGCATCTTCTTTTATTCCGACAAAAATAGAAAAACGTGACTTGTTCGTAGGATGAGTCATTATCAAGGGTTTCGTCCTGACAAGAAAACAAAAGAGACTAAAAAACAAAACAAAAAAGCTGATGATCATCTTTGTATTGCTGCTATGCCGCTATTTCAGTATCGAAAAGTACCACCCAAATAAAAATGATAAAATGATAATGTCGTCTCTGAATCAAGCATTCATCATCAGGCTTGATCACTCAAATTATCTTCTATTGTGTACTCAGATGCTGAATATTGTAATCCTTAATGGACTCAAGGAGATGATCGATGGCTCACAACCTTCTCCTCCAATTTTTCTTGAGAATTCTGAAAGTACAAACCCAGATTTTCAGATTTGGCAACGACATAGTCGTTTTGTCATGTGTTGGATTTATTCATCTCTCATTGAGAATGTAATGTCGCAAATCATCGGTCTCACTTCCGCTTCTGAAATCTGGAGTGCTCTTGAAAAAGTCTTCTTTTGCTGCATTAATTGTATTTAATATCTTATTTATTTTTTTATTTTTTAAATTTATTGTATTTAAATTTATTTTTTATTTTTTTTCATATTTAATTTTTTTATTTGTATTTTGTCTCATTTTTTAAATCAATTTATTTTTTAATTAATTAATTAATTGATTATTCTTGAAAATAAGTGATGGTGCCCTTCATGTTACCCATTATTGTGATTACAAGTTCTTGTGTCTTCAACCAATATTTTTTTAATCAAAGTATTTGTAAAAATATTAGTAATGAATTACTTAAAAAAATTAAATATTATAATAATTATTTAACTATATTTACTTTTTTTTTCTTTTTTTTAATTTACTTTTCCTCTGTATTTGAAATAGTGTATAAAAAAATGAAGTATTCAACTTCAATTTTATTTTTTTTACTATATTAAGTTTAAAAATTTTAAAATCAATTTAAAATATTTAAAATATATAATGTATACTTTTTGTATAAAAAGTTTTAATTTTTATGCAAAATTTGATTAATTAAAAAAAACAAAAATAGGAAATATATTCTAGGACACTTATTTTGTTAATTTTTAAATAAAAATATAAACATGAAATTATTGTCTATAGATTTTGTTAATTTTAATTTTTTTTTTCAAAGTAAATAGACTAGAAATGATTCATTGAACCCTACTATTGGTGCCCATCATTCCATCAATGCTAGAGTGACCTTAAAATAAGGGAAACTTGTGTTTTGACGGGGTGATTTGGCAAATACTAGTGAATAATAGGTATGACATAGGATTTAACTGCGTCCGAGAAGGAGCTTGGGCAACAACAGAAAGTTTTCCTTTCTACCTTAGAGAAAAAGGGAAGCTATGGCGCAAAAACGTGGGGATGAGTGTTATCTTGGGGAGGTGTTGTTGGTATGCTAACCGAATAGTTAGAGATGCGGAAGCAATGTTTCCTTAATATTATTTTTTATATGTTTTATACTAAATGAGAAAATATTTCAAAACAATAATGAAAAAGAAAAATAATTTATCTCCCCTTCGTGAAGCCGAAGAGGACATGTTATGATTATAATTTGACATTTTTCAAAATATTTTTTAAAATATATAAAAATAATTAATATAATTTTATATAAATGATGATAAAAGTATAAATATTATAAAAAATAAATAAATAAATCAAATTAGATTCGTGTTGGACTCGAGTTTCCCGAGAACCCTTCTTCTAACCGACCCATATTAATTTGGCTTGCCAAATTACTAAAATAATCTTCTAAACCCTTCCAAAAGGTAATTAAATAGTGGTAGGTGAATGTCTTTTTCTCCTATGATTCTTCCATGTGAATCAATATCAAGATGATGGCGTGTGATATTTTTGAGAAGAAGATAGTCCAATTTATCATGAAAGCTGTGATATCACTACCTTTATAATGGAAACTCCGCCAGTGCCACAATGGCATGCATTTAAAGTTCCTTATACATACAAAGCATGCAAATGTCTAAGGAAAACAAGCCGTACATTTGAATTGCTGTGCCAACTCACGTGCTAAATGAAACTTTCCATCAACTAGGGCTAGTCTTTGGACTCAATGATAAGTATGAACCCTATGCATAGACTGTGGACCACCCAGTTGGCCCATGTAGAAAGTACCTTTATTGCGGGCCTGCCTACAGTACTGCTCATTTCCCCTTCTGTTCTGGGCCCACTTTCACACTCGACTTTTCTAATCAACATGGACATAGAGTTTCTCTTGCTTCTTTACATGTCTCAATTCGAAAAGAAATAACCGGTTAAAATGGAGGAAATACTTTTCGTCCCATGTTTTTGTTTGGAGAATAACTTATTTTTTATGTAAATGTTTTCTAAAAATTTTAAGTATTTATAATATGCTTTAAAAGAAATGATTATTTTTACAAGAAAAATAATAAGGGCATTTATGTCAAAATGATACTAAAAAAAATGATAAAATGTTAGATTTTTAAAATGATACTAAAAGTCATCTTCTTATTAAAAACCATTTTTACTAATAAAATTGAATTGAATTTTAATATTTTTGTAAATAAAACTATAAAAGTCTTTTTTTTTTTTTATCAAAATAATAAAAATCAATTTGTTTTGCAAATAAAATTGAATTGAAACATCTTTTACAATAAATTTGTAAAAAAAAAAAATCATTTTTCTAAATAATTTATAAAAGCACTTTTTAAATAAAAATATAAAAATTAAGGATAAATAAAAATAATTTTGTTGTAAATAAGATCAAGTTGAATTTTTTATAAAATTGATTTTAATAAATTATTTTAAGTAAATAACTTTCTTGAAAATAAAACTTGAATACAAAAATAAAATAAAATCAAATCACTTATTCAAAAAAAATTAAAACTTTTTTGTAATTTCTTGAAAAATTAATTTTTGTAATTATATTAATTATATTGGACTCGAGTTTCCCGAAAACCCTTCTTCTAACCGACCCATATTAATTTGGCTTGCCAAATAACTTAAATAATCTTCTAAACCCTTCCAAAAGGCAATTAAATAGTGGCAGGTGAAGGTCTTTTTCTGCTATGATTCTTCCATGTGAATCATATCAAGATGCTCCGCCTGGGCCACCAACTCTATCACGGATGCTTTGGAAGCTAGCAAGCCTAGCATATAAGTGCCATATACTTCTTTTCTTACAAGCTTAGCCAACCTTGGTCATTTTCTCTGAAATGGATAGAGCTTTCTGCTGCAATTTCAGAGCTTTATCAATGTAGTTTTATCTTCTTCCCGGCCATGTCTCTAGCTTTCCTCCCCGTGAGCCTTAAGTACTTCACTGTTTCTTCTCTTTTCAGTCTTTAACTTTTATTTATATATGCTAAAGTACTGTCTTCTCTAGGTGGGTTTTTTACTTTGGCTGCTACTATGCCAATGTCTAGGTGGGTCTAACAATTTTTTAATAAATTTGAAACCTTTGAGAAAAACAATAAGTTTGAAATCTTTTTTTAGAATCAATTTTTTTTTTTAATCCTAATAAAATAAAAAAACTTTTCCTTAAATGTAAGGAAGATAAAATCCTTTTTATCAATAAATATTTTTTATAAAATCAAATAATAAATCATTTTTAGAAAATAAAAAGGAATTGAAGTATTTTTGTAAATAATTTTGTAAAAGTCATCTTCTTATTAAAAACCATTTTTACTAATAAAATTGAATTGAATTTTAATATTTTTGTAAATAAAACTATAAAAGTCTTATTTTTTTTTTTATCAAAATAATAAAAATCAATTTGTTTTGCAAATAAAATTGAATTGAAACATCTTTTACAATAAATTTGTAAAAAAAAAAAATCATTTTTCTAAATAATTTATAAAAGCACTTTTTTAAATAAAAATTAAATTGGAACACTTTTGAAAATAAAAATATAAAAATTAAGGATAAATAAAAATCATTTTGTTGTAAATAAGATCAAGTTGAATTTTTTATAAAATTGATTTTAATAAATTATTTTAAGTAAATAACTTTCTTGAAAATAAAACTTGAATACAAAAATAAAATCAAATCAAATCACTTATTCAAAAAAAATTAAAACTTTTTTGTAATTTCTTAAAAAATTAATTTTTGAAATCATAATTCTCTTGATCCATAATTAATTAATTAATGATCATAAATTCCTTCATTCTCTTATTCCGATAGGTAATTTAACTTGTGAATCTCCATTTTTATAAACTTATCTTTTTTCCAAATAAGAAGTCTTGTTGTAGACCCCCCCTCCCCTGAGAGAGAAGATATATAATCTTCTGACCACCCCGGGAATGGAGGAGATGGGGCGGCCAGATGGGACATGAGAGGGGCAGAGAGTAGGAGTGGCTTGCGGTGAAAGAAAAGAAGACCGGGGGGGGGGGGGGGGGGGGGCCTCTTCTGTAGAGAGGAGGAAAAGGAGAGGGAGACAGGTCTTCTCGTTGCTGTAGGGAGGGGGGAACCGGAGCTGAGTATTTTTCTGGGGAGAGAATAGTGAGCGGCATCCAAAGACACCGAGTCGAGAGGAGGTTTTCAGGTGCGGTTATTGCGGTTTTCCCGTATGTTTTCATTTTTGACATCTCGTATATCTCATTCTCCGTGATTTCCGCTCTGTTTCATTTTGATATCTCTTATATCCCATTCTCTGTGATTTTCTGCTCTGCTTGTTGGGTTGCTATACTTTAAGGTTTTTTTGAGTTTAATATTTGAAGAACTGGCTGTTTTTTTTTAATATCCTAGCCTAGCACTCTTGCCAAATGTGCAGGGTATTCCCCCACATGCATGCATGCATGGCTATTTTAAACCTTCAAATCTCACCACCCTCGTCACCACGCCATTAAACCCATTGCCTTCCATCATCTCCATGCGTTCATGGCTATCATGGACACTGCGGCCATGGCGGAGGACCTCACAGCCACCATGCACACAACGGAAAGTGGCCTCATGGACGCGACATCTGTTATGGTGAGGGACGTCATGGACTTGGGGGAGTAGCTCTCGGCGGCGCCGGTGGTGGCAGTTGTGGTCATCCAGGTCTTGGAGGGGCAGTGTATTCACGAAGATGGGTGTTCATTGGGCCTAAGTTGGATGGTGCAGCTCAAGCCCATGAGTAACCTTTAAGAGCCTCTTTTCATTTTAGGCCCAGCCCGATGGTGAAGTCTCATTGACTTTTGGGCTTGTTTATGCACCTGGGCTTGGCCACTTTGGCATGCAATGGTCAGCCTTTAAGAGCCCCTTTCCATTTTGGGCCCAGCCCAATAGTGTAATCTCAATGCCCTTAGGCCTGTTTACGCACCTGTGCATGGCCCCTTGTCCCACATGACAAATTTAAAAGTCTCAAAATTTCAGTTTTCAGATAATTAATCATTGTTGTTTTATTTACTTAATTATTTGTTTATTTAAAAATTCAACCTTCAAATAATAATTCAAAATTCCGATCTTTAAAATTCAATTCCAATTTCCTAAAATTCTCATACTCACTTTAATTTATTTAATCACTAATATTTTATTTATTTATTTTAAGATTCTATTTCAAACAATTCTTTAAAATTCCCGACTTTCAAATTTAATTTCTAATTCCAAAATTCCAATATTCACATTAATCTATTTAATTATTATTATTTTGATTATTTATTCTAAAATTCCATTTTAAACAATTCGTTAAAATTTTTTATTTTCGAATTAAATTCATAATCCCAAAAATTCCCGTATTCCCATCAATTTATTTAATCATTAGTATTTTACTTATTTATTTCAAAACTCCATTTTAAATCAAAATTTTCAAAACTTCTGATTTTCGAATTAAATTCCTAATCCCGAAAATTCTCATATTCTCAATTTAATAATTAGTATTTTATCTCCATTTTAAATCAATTCTTTAAAACTTCATATTTACAAATTAAATTCCTAATCCTGAAAATTCCCATATTCACATTAAGTTAATCACTAATAGTTTATTTATTCATTCTAAAATTCTATTTCAAACATTTCATTAAAATTTCCGACTTTCGAATTTAATTTCCAATTTCAAAAAATTCCAATATTCCCATTTATTCAATCATTATTTTTGTCCTTATATTATTATTCCATTTATTTATTTATTTATTTTAAAATTCCATTTTTAAACAATTTTTTTTTTCAAAGTTCCAATTTCTGAACTTAATTTTCGATTTTCAAAATTCTAATATCTTTCAAATTTAATATCCAAAATTCCAAATCTTAAATCTAATTCTCAAGACTCCAATCTTCAAATAATTTTCGAGACTCCAATTTTCAAATGAATTTCAAAAATCAAATTTTCCCCTCGAACTGTTTTATTTCCACTCGGGTTCTCAAATAAACCTTCTATTCTCCTTGGTTTTTATATAAGCATTAATGTGATTCTCGCAATTCTAAGATAATGGAATTTGTGAGACTAATTCGTGCAAAAATAAATCGGGCTTTGGTGGGCCCCCCCACATATGTGATTTCATGACTAATTGATTGATTGATTTATTTATTTATTTATTTGTCATGCGTGATTGATTTACTTTGTTCTTGATAAACATACAATCATTCTGTGTTTACTCACTAACCCCATTCCATGATAGCGCGTTGCTGTTTGCTGCCCAGGTACGCATTCACTCATTCTGATCATTCACTATACATATTCTGATTCTCATGTACGCATGATTGATGTGAGTATCCATTGACTTTCTTATTGACTGCCACATCGGCTTCATTTTATTAGTAGAGACCCGACTTTAGGGACTTAGAGGGGTGTTATGGTCTTTACCGTACCTTCCCGATAAGTAACCTGACCCCCGAGCCCGATCCGGTTTTTCGTAAGATCATTTTTTCCAAAATAAGGAGTCGCACTTAGGGTTTTCTTTCTTATTTTGTTTACCCTTTTAAAAATAAAACAAAAATAAGTGGCGACTCCAAGTCATTTTCAAATAATCAATAAAAATCAAATTTTCAAATAAAAATCGAGCTCGCCATCGAGTGGGAAACGCATGAGCCGAAATGCGGGGTCCACACTTGTTTTTTTTTTTAAAAAACTTATCATTTCATTAATACATATAATAGCGTGAAAGAGTTTTAATATTTATAATAATGTACTATTTTTTTGGAATTGCAAATTATAATTCTTTTTCTATTATGATTCATTAAAATTTGTATTGTTGTACAATCAAAGAAACTTCAAGTTTTATGATAACAAAAATTATCAGGAGTCTCAATATAAGTGCAACAAAAAAATGAAACAAAAATTGACATGAAATTGTACTGATAACGAAAACAAAACTGACATGAAAATGATTGATCAATTAAGATTCAATTTAAAATTATAACAAAACTAAAATAAAAATTACCAAATGAGTATTATGCAATAAATATGTGAGTAAACTCAAATATAATAGAGGGAATTCACCATGTTCAAATTCCATTGGTTGAGATGGGGCATATTAAAATTAAAATTGTCTTTTAGAAAATTTGGTTTAATATTAAAAAATTGCTTAAATTCCAATCTAATTTTATTATATTTGCTTATAGAGTATTAAATTATATTATTTTCCTTTAAGACATGCAAAAATTAGTATTTTAATATACTCCAATATCCCGAATATTATTTTTTAAAAATAAAATTGTATAAAAGAAAGTATTTAATTAAAAACATAAAAAATATTTAATTGAAAACATAATACTAAAAATCTTTTCATGTAAAAGTATCTTCAAATTAAAATCTTTTGCTTGAACTTATATAATAGCCCAAATCATTAAATCATGCGAATTTTCAATTTGTTTGCTTCATGGAAACTTTATTTATAGAAGAATGAACAATCCATGCATGGTCTGTTAAAGAGTTTCATTTTTTTCATGAGGAAATTAAGTTAAAATAATTAATTAATTACATTGAAATAGAATATATTTTTGACATTAATCAAGAATATTTAATTAATCATAAATGATTAATTACTTCTACCTTTTTGTTATTTAAATCAAAAGGTTAAAATACTACTCCAAACATGTCCTTAATATAAAAAAGAACTAATTACAATAGAAAACAACCTAACAACGAGATTAGAGAAAGAAAACTAAGGAATTCAACAAATTCCTTTCAAAATAATGGAACACTTATTATTTACTATGGAAGCATTTAAGTTTGGTTTTTCTTTTCCATGGAAACAAACATACCCATATGTTGAAACCCGATTTCTTGGCTCCAAACAGGCCCGTGGTCTTCTGTACTAACAAGTAACAATGGCCATAACCATTCTCCAACCCATCATTTCGGTATCTCCAAATCTTTCACAGAATCGGTGGGCGTATTATAGTCTCCGTCGATGGAGATGGAGTCATGCTTGAAATATTTTTTTAGAATAATTTTAAAAAAACTTCTTTAATAACAAATTTTAAAAATATTTTTAATTAATTTAAAAACAAAAATACATTTAGAAACTGCTTATGAAAAATATCTTTTTTATTATATTTTTTCTTATTGGACGCTCATACATAAAATAACATTTTTAAACTATTCTTCATATTTTTAACTATTATTCAGTACTCTAAAAAATAAAAATTAATTGAAAATACCATAAATTTATTTTTTTAAAATAATCATTTTCTACAATAAAATTTTGCTTTATACTTATGAAAATAAATTTTTTTGCATTTGCTTTTTTTTTTTGTAAAGAATTTATGTATTTAGACTTTTTGTGTGAAAGAGTTTCATATTACAATAATATACAATTTTTTTTTTGTCTAATTGTAAATTATAATTATATTCACATGATTTATTACAATAATATAATTGTGTGAAAGAGTTTCATATTACAATAATACTAGTTTCTCTTGTCCTTTTTGTCCTTGACTGTGAATACAGTGGTTAGTTTGGCTTTGATTTGTTCATTTTCTCGGATGAGAAGTCATCTTAATTTGGGGGACGTTAAGCCCGAAGATGTTTCAGAAGACACCTTGAAGGCTGTGGCTGAAATTCTGAGAAATTCTACTAGCTTTATGTTTTCCACTCATAGGTTCCTTTTTTTAATCCAAAATAGAATTAATGGACGAGTTTTCTGCTTGTCCAGTGGATATTTTTCCTTGAAGTTTTGAAGATTTATCAGCACTCTTAGTTGCTTTTATGCTTGTTCTTTTCATTGCCCCAAAAAATTTTCTATGTTCTCATCGATAAAATCTATGTAGTATAAGGAACATAAACAATGGTGTAAAAGAGAATGTACCCCTATTTCTTATTCTGTTATGTTGGTGCTCAATATGTTTACACTTATTTTGATGTTTGTTTTTGGTGTTTCAGGGAAAAAGATTGGCAGGGCTACTGAACTTTTAAAACCAGAAGAGGTGGTAGAGCAAGTGAACATAAGGACAATTGCAGCATCACCCTAGAATATGATGCAAAGCTTGAAGATGTGGAGGCTTACTTTGGTCAATTTGCCAAGGTATTTGCTGCATGCATTGTTCTTTTTTAATAATAAACTAATTTTTCTGGGCATTATTTGTTTCTTACTTTTAGAATCTATATTTCGGCATCCATTAGTTTATTTATTGGCTTGGGATCTCCCTTGAGATTTTGTATTGCTAGGTGACAGTATGGAGTTACTTTTTTTTGATGGATAAATTTAATTTGAGATGAAAATTGTAGCCTTCCTTGAATGATTGTCTATTGTAAAATCTCCACTAATGCAATCCTTAAATGGACGACTATGAACAGGGCTAGATCCCTTTTTTGCTTTATGTGCACTTGAATATTTGAAGGGGAAAAGACAAACATTTTCTATTCAACAAACTGAACAGTCTTTCCCCTGAGTTTCTCAATGTGAATCAGATATTTAACCGGTGTGTGAACCTGAGCAGAAGTGTTGAAATATTCTTATTATTTGGAGCATTTGTATTCATGGTTTCAGAAAGTTGGGATTTTAATGACTCACCCCAAATTTTTTGTTTTCAAACTTGCATTTGAACCATCGGATGAATAAATGTAATTGTAAAACCCAGCCTAATCTATCTCCCATATAAGAGAGAATAGGTGAAGATCGTGTGAACATTATTGCCAACTTTTATACTGACTTATTTTCTCTGAAATTCTATTTATGGTTTTATCCATATTTCAGGTTAATAGTGTTAGGCTGCCCCGTCATGTTGCAGAGAAAAGGGTATTTTGTGGTACGGCCCTAATTGAATACTCAACTGAGGAAGATGCTGCGAAGGTTTTGCAGCAAAGCTTGGTTTATGCTGGTGTTGAATTGGAACTAAAACCAAAGTAAGTAGTACTTGTGGCTGCAGGTTGAAATAAATGTGATTCCAATGCAATATGGATGAAGAAAGCATACAGTTTTGAATGGGGATGGCCAATTAGTTAGTATATTTTGATTTATCCTTTTTCTTTTTCTAATATCTATGAAGTTCTACATAGAGTGAATGAAAGGCTTATAACAAAAATAATGAGATTTTTCTGGTTATTTTATAATTCAAAATTACGTACGTGTATCAATAGTTACTGTTTTTAAATATTACATGCTAGGAAATATTCATAATTTTTTAATTTATGCAACATCTTTCTGCAACATCTTTTACTGATTTTTATGGTCTCCTATCATAGAATTAAACTGCAGGGAAACTGTCATATATATCATCAAGATTGTTCTTCATAACCATTAATTTGCATTATTTCTTGAAAAATATTTGTCTAGATTAACATTTCTAACTTTTCTTTGTAATTGCTGAACTTGCAAATTCAACAGAAGGTCTAATTTCTGTCGATGCTTCGGCTCCCTCTTGTTTTGGTGTTCACGTCCATTTCGATAAATTCTCTCAACCCGCCGGAGAAGAGGCTCAAGTAGATGACTCAAAAATAGGTAACTTCTTGGAAACAGACCTGCATCCAGGTAAAAAAATGAAGCTGAACTTGGCCACAACTACAAATGGAGCTGTTTTCTTGCCTCATCAAGTTGCTGAATCCATGCCCTTTTCATCCAACAAGCTACCCGAAATCTTGAACCGGTTTTCCCTGAAAGAAAAATCCGCAGAAGCCGAGATAATAAAGAAGGAGCTAGAGGTCTGTGAGGAGCCTGCCATGGAAGGAGAAGCCAGGTACTGTGCAACATCATTAGAGTCCCTAATCCATTTCAGCACTTCAAAGCTTGGAAGGAATGTGAATGTGCTGACCTCATTCACATTCCTTCCAAGCTTTGAAGTGCTGAAATGGATTAGGGACTCTAATGATGTTGCACAGTACCTGGCTTCTCCTTCCATGGCAGGCTCCTCACAGACCTCTAGCTCCTTCTTTATTATCTCGGCTTCTGCGGATTTTTCTTTCAGGGAAAACCGGTTCAAGATTTCGGGTAGCTTGTTGGATGAAAAGGGCATGGATTCAGCAACTTGACAGCCAGGAGTATGAGTTTGGAGTGGGGATGAAGAAGGTTGCAGACAAATCAGTAGTGTGCCATAAGATGAACTGCCCATATGCTGTTTTCTACTGCCATACCTTCACTAAGACACGGACTTACATGATTCCATTGGTGGGTGTTGATGGAAGCAAATCTAAAGCCATGGCAGCTTGTCACAGTGATACATCAGCTTGGCACCCACAGCATGTGGCCTTCCAAGTGCTCAAAATTAAGCCAGGAACGGTCCCAGTCTGCCATTTCCTTCACAACAATGCCATGGTCTGGATTCCAAAGTAAGAATCAGCCTCAAGCCTCAAGCCCAGTTGCATTATCAGTTCCATCTTAAAGCTGTTTGTAGTATGAATGGTTAGAATAAAAAATTAAATAAAAAAAAACTTTATTAAATAAATAAACTTTAGTTATCTTATTTTTAATTATATTAATTTATTAATTAAAATATAGACGCCCGGTTTCATCATATTAAAATATATTGGTATGATATTTTATTAATAAGGCCACTAATTTTATAAATTAAATATGATGAACAAAATTTTGAGAATCAAAGATGTGCCTCCATTTGGAAATTTCACACGAGATTTTGGGCATGTCACCTATTTTATTCCCAAAGGGTTGACTAAGAAAAACAGTAGAGCAGGTGGAATAATGGTACTCTACAATTAATTATTTGAAAAGACAGACCACTGTGGAGGCTATATCGAACCATAGTGGTAGATGACTCTTATTCTATTACAAGGGATTTGAAGTGTTCACATGTCATTTTCAAAACTTTTTTCCTAACCAAAATTTCAATCACAATCCAAGATTCCTATGAATGATTTTCCATCTTATGCCTTCTTTTATAAGATGGTGATGTTACATTATTTAAGATGCCCAATAACTTTTCATCGTTTTAGAAGTCAATTTTTTTATTATTTTCATGGGTCATTATTCCATTCCAATTTGGTGCACCACTGGACCACCTCTCAAATGGATACCTTTTTTTTTGTTATCCTTGTGTGATACAGGGGATGCGAATGACTTGATCACACAGCGCCATCCCAAACATCATATTCCTTAATCACAGGGAAGCATAACTTAAGATGATAGAAGTTGTTATAGACGCCCGGTTTGCATTTCATTGACGGCCAAAAAACCCATGCATCATATATGCCCTTTTGATGTTTCCTCCTAATGGAAAATTGGAATCGATGATATGATAGGTACATCAAAGAAGGTAGCACTGTGAGTGTGATGGGAGTTGTCCAACGGAATGAGAATGTTCTGATGATCGTTCCTCCACCAGAGCCATTCCCTACAGGATGCCAATGGGAGAAATGGCATCCTTCCTGCCAGCCTCGAGGGCATTGTTTTGAGATGTGAGGACACATCAAAGATCGATGTTATTCCTGTGTAGCTATAGCATTTTGAAACCCGAAAGTAGTGCGGGTGTTGCTGTTTTGGGATTTAATTTGTTGGATAGTATTGACGAGGGGTGGTGGTGGTGGCGGCGGTGCAGTGGCAGTGGTGGTGTTTTTTCCCTCTTCTTTTTTTAACATGGTGTATAGTTTTTATGTGATTTTTTTTCATCTTTTAGGGCGGGAAGCTTTTGTAATGGGGTTGGTGTGATTATTATAGTAGAGAGAGAGAGAGGAACTCAGAGTTTTAATGGAGGGGATTGAGGATTGATTTAATGTTTAGAAAATGTTTGAGATAATTTGAGTAATTTGGGTTTGCCTCAAACTCTGTTGTTTCTCAAGATGGTGGTCCATCCCAATTGTGAATGTCTGCAGTTTCAGTCAATGTTGTATGCCCTTTTTTCTATCACCCGTCTCAATTCTACCATCAAACCCAGCAGCAAATTCTAATTCTGTGTGTCAATTCTTCGAAGCTCCAAGCATTTGTGTGATACTGAGACAACTCGGTCTACGCCTAATGTTATTAAGTTAAAGACTTTCTAACATAAAACTCACTGATGACAATCCATTTAATTACAAGTTACAACCAAGTATTGTCCTGCCTTAGTTTCTCCTAACTATGGGGCGGCACCCAAGCCTAAAATCTGTGCTAGACATGTCTGGATGATGAGGAAGCTAAGAGGGTGCAAGAAGCCCTACTTTGGACCCTATCTATTTTACATTCTTAATAAGACCACCTCTGGTGGCCTTATTAATATGATGAAATAAATAAACTTTCATGTTACCCACTATTGTGATTAAGGAATATTATGGTATATATAAATATTGTGTACAATAGTATTCAGCAATGCATCACTATTTTGTTACATACTACAGAGTTAGCCAATATATTTATTTTATTTTATTTTAATTTCAATCATATGAAATATTGGAAATAACCTTCACTGTTTCATTTATCTACGGAGAAAGAAATGAATAAGATTGATGTTGTGCCCAAAAGGCAAAACCACATGTATAATTTGGGCCACAAGCCCACTCCCCACCCACCTTTCTTCTTTCTTTCTAATTAACGAATGGGCATCATTGAGGAAAAATAAATAAATTATAGAATATTCTCCGCACCCACTTACAGTCTTACACATGGACAAAAATATCGGGATTCAAAAAAGATGCACCAAAATGTATATAAAAGATTATTAAAGATTATTTTATTAAATAAATTAATTTTAATTATTTGATTTTTATATTTGATTTAATTTATTACCAAAAATATGTAAACATAATTTTAATAAATAAATAAATAAAATTTAATTATTTGATTTTTATATTTAATTTAATTTATTACCAATATTTTATGTCAATATATCTATGGATATATTTCTAATTTATCCATAAAATTAAAATATCGTGATTACTTATATTTATATCCTTACTTTATACACATCAAACCCTAACCTATGCCCTCCCCTGTGGCTTTCATTTGCATTCCTCCCAACTAAAGTATGTAAAGGGAGAAGAGATGTGCGGTCATTGCTAACTATTTAGACGTGACAAAGAATCTTAAAAGGAGTGCAAAGATGCTTTCTCAAAGTAGTGTTTATATATAAATAAAGAGTATTAAATATAGATGAGGTTGGTAGAAACAATGCCAAGACGCTTTCTCAATGTAGTGTTTCTTTTTTATTTTCTTTATTTATTATTATTATTAAAAGAATATTAATTATAGATGAGTGAGGTTGGGAGAAAAAGAGTGCAAAGATGCTTTCTCCAAGTGTTGGCTTGGTATGCTTTTTTCATTTTTATTTTTTAAAAAATAATATCAACCATTAAAAAAATAAGGAAACTCTTATATAAAAGGTAGAATTTTATTTTATTTTTCTTTTAAATTTTTTTCCTTTTAAATTTCTTATCAAAACTTCTATTTTCACTTATCAAATGCATCACATGAGTGTTTATTATTTTGATATATCTAGAAATGAAAAATCTATTCTCATCACATAAGAGCTTTTGTAGTGATAAGAACAAACAAAAACAACTTCATTGATTTTGAATAAGAACAAACAAAAATTACTTAATTGACTTTTTCTTTTGAATAGAAAATATAAGAATTTGAATATAGAGCCAACCACATGAAGCGAACAGTAAAGTCTTGAATAGAAATTGATGTTACAAAGGGATTCAGGGTTTTTGAGAGAGGACATGGGGTTGGGAAAACTACTTGATTCACATGGTAGTCTGAGGGAGTTTGAGGTAAACAATAGATTTAACTAGACCCTTAATCTTTGTACTTGTATAAAATGTTCTTTATTTTATCATCTATAGAACCAATAATCTTAATTTCTAATCATCAATCAATTAAAAACCAAAAGTGATTATGGAGCTCAATCAAATAAAGATATAGAAATTAAGATTTTAACTAAAATTAGTCAAATGAAAAGAAAATCTCTAGAAAAATTCTCAAATCAGTTTGAGGAACCACACAAACATGTTAAATTTTAGTCTTAACTTTGTGGGTTAAAGTTAATCCAAGACTAAATCTAATCCAAATGATAGATTTAGATTTGGAAATACTTGAATTTGGCATTTAAGGTTTATTAGATTATTCCAATTATTTGTAGTTTCTCGATTGATTCATTGATTATGCACCGATTCATCTTCTAAGATTCATTTTAATCTTATATGCAACAAATCAAATGAGGTCTCCATTATTAATTAATAGATGATCAACTGTTATTGGAACTAAATAAACAATATCTTTATGTGGATCCCGCATTTTGGTTTATGCGTTTCCCACTTGATGGCGAGCTCAATTTTACTTTGAAAATGATTTTATATTGATTAAGAAAATGACTTGGAGTTGCCACTTATTTTTGTTTTATTTTTAAAAGGGTAAACAAAAAAAGAAAGAAAACCCTAAGTGCGACTCCTTATTTTGGAAAAGGTAATCTACGAAAAACCGAATCGGGCTCGGGGGTCAGGTTACTTATCGGGAAGGTACGGTAAAAGACCATAACACCCCTCTAAGTCCCTAAAATCGAGTCTCTACTAATAAAATGAAGCTGACGTGGCAATTTACGAGTAAATCAATGAATATCCTGAGTGATCATGCACACATAAGAGTCGAGACATGCATAGACAATGATTAGAGGGAAAATGGGTACATACCTGGGCAACGAGTCGCCATGCGCTATCAATAGAGAGGGTTAGTGCACAATTTAGGAATAATCGCATGTATGTCAGAGAGTAGGGTAAATCAATCACATAGGGTAATCAAAGCAAGCGATCAATCAATCAATCATAAAGTCACCCATGTTGGGCCCCCACCAAAGCCCGTTTATTTAGCATGACTTAATGTCACAGATTCCATTATTCTGGAATTATGAAAAATTTGTTCACACTTATTAAAATCAAGAGGAGCGGAAGATCGTTTGAAAACCAGAGTGGTATTAAAACTATTTGAGAGAAAATTAGACTTTTGAAATTTAATTAAAAAAATGGAATCTCGAAGATCACTAGAAAATTTGAGTTTTAAAGTTTTTTTGAAGATCAGACTCTTAGAGGTTGAATGTGAGAATGTGAATTTTAGAAGTCGAATTTGAAAAAGGTTGGAATTTTGAAAATGATTTGAGGGTTCGGTATCTTAAAAAAAAAAGATTAAGTTACGAAAAATTGGGATTATGAGAGTTGAATTTTGAAAAGAGATCAGAATCGTAAGTTATTTGAGAAGTAGAAATTATGAAAGTTGATTTATGAAAATTGGTAATCTCGAAAATCATTTGAAGGCGGGCTTTTTAGAAATGAACAAATAAAATGGTAATAAAAATAATGATGGTAACAAACGAGTAACTGGGTAAATACGGTAATCGGAACATTAGGAACTGAAATTTAGGTTCGGAGATAGGACACTTGGAATTTTAGATAGCTAAATTTAGAAATCGAAATTTTGAAGGATTAGACTTTTAATGATTGAGATTTTTTAAGAGAAATAAATGGGTAAATATGGAATAATGTTATTAATTAATCAAAACAATATTTGGACGGATGAATAGTGAATAGTGGGATTTTTGAAAATTAAGTTTGAAAGTCGGATCTTTGAATAATTGGACTCTATTTATTGGAATTTTTAGAAGAAAGAAATAAGTAAACGTGGAATTTATAACAGTGATAACAAAGATGATATTTGAATGAATAAGAGTGAATGGTGGCATTTTTGAGTCTAAAGGTTAAATTTGGAAATCCGGTTTTGAAGAATTGAATTTTAATGATTGAAATGAATAAATATGGAATAATGATACTAATTAACAAAAATAATATTTGAATGAATAATAAAAGAAAAGATTAGTGGAATTTTTCTAATTGAGAATTTGAATTAGGGCATTGGGTTTTTAAAGGATATGACTTTGAATAAATAGGTAGGTATGGGATTATAATACTAATTGACGAGAATAAATGTTTAGGCGAATAACGATGGATAGTGGAATTTTTGGGATTGGAGTTTTGATTCAGAAATTGGATTTTTGAAGAATTGGACCTTATATAAACAAATAGATATGGAGCAAGAATCCTAATTAACCAAAATAACATTTTAGACGAATAATGGAATTTCTAGGATTGAAGAATTAAGACATGGGGTTTTCAGAAGATTGGACTTTGAATAACTAATAAATATGGGATAAAGATTCGATTTATGAAAATATGAATTAAGCGAATTATTGAAAAATTAAGTCAAGGCGTGGGATTTTCGAAGAATTAGACTTTTAATAAATAGTTAAATGGGGGAGGATAATTCTAATGAAAATAAGATTTAAACGAATTGTGGAATTTTTAGAATTGAAAAATTAAGTTAGGGAGTTGGATTGTCGAGGGATTTAGACTTTAAATAAGCAAATGAATATAGGATACTAATTCAAATTAAAGAAAGTAACATTTAGACAAATAGTAGAATTTTAGGATTTGAAAATTAAATTATGACATTGGATCTTTTAAAAAGATGGGATTTTGGATAAATAAACTAACATAGGATGATAATACCAATTAATGAAAATAACCATTTGAAACGGAATAAAAAGAACGGTGGAATTTTAGGGGTTTGAAAATTAAGTTAGGACATCGGATTTCTGAAGGGTTGGATTTTAAATAAATAAATATGGGATACTAATTCTAATTAAAGAAAATAACTTTAGACGAATAGTGGAACTTTTAGGATTAAAAGCTAAATTGTGACATTGGATTTTTAATAAATGAACTAATATAGGATAATAATACTAATTAACGAAAATAACACTTAAACGAATAAAAAAAGAATAGTGGGATTTTTAGGGTTGAAAATTAAGTTAGGACATTGGATTTCTTTTTTTCGAAGAATTAGAATTGGACTTTCATGAATGAGATTTTTAAAAGATGATAAATCGATACATGTGAAATAATAAGAATAGTTAACAATCATAATATTTAAACGAGTGAAATCGAATAATATAAATTTTGAGATTAAAAATTAAATTTGGGCGTAGGATTCTTTTTAAGAATTATAATTAGACTTTAATGAATGAGATTTTTTAAAGATGATAAATCTATACATACGAAATAATAATAATAATTAACAATCATAATATTTAAATGAGTGAAATAGAATAGGGGCATTTTCGGGATTGAATCTTCAAGAATCAAAATTTTGCAAACCGAATTTAAAATTAAATTTTAGGAAGTTATTTCGAAAATGATATTTTGATTTTAAAATCTTCATAAGAAAAACATATTTATAACATTAGAAAAAGAAGAAAAAAAAAAAAAGACTCAAGAGGGCCGTATACTTGGCCCGAACATGGAGATTGGGGCTTAAGGCCCATGTGAACTAATCTAAACATGCAACTTGGGCTTTGGAAGCCCACCAACAAAGCCCATCAGCCAGAACATCCATCACGAAGATCCAGAGGTGCTGCCACCTTGTTTTTTTTTTTTTTAAAAAAAGCAACAGGGTGGCCCACGGATAGCAAGCCGGCGGGGGGATAGGGCCTTCATGTCGATGATTGCCATGACGGCATGAAGGAATAGAGGTGGGGGGGTGCTGCTGCTTCTACTGGCGCTCGCACCGCCGCAGCCATGGCCGGTGTTGCTCCGTCGTCTCCAACGCTGGACGGAGATCTTGATGAAGAGGAAGGCGGCGACGGCGAAGAGTGGCGGGCTTCATCTCCGGCAGTGACTGTTTGGTGGACGAAGTGGCTGGGATTGCTGTGAACGGCGTTGCCACGGAGGGTGAGGGAGGTCTACGTGCCTTTCTCCGACACCAACCATTTCCAGTCAACCAGCGCCGCGACGTTCCTTGCCCTGGTGTCGGTCATGCTCGCCAATATGCTCTACAGAATCACGTCCGGTAGGTCATGGATAGCAGTAGCACCACCGGCAGTAGCTTCAGCCATAAAGGTAGGCTTTCAATACAGCATCTGCTTCTATAATTTTCCATAGTCGTAGTTTTGATCTATAGAGTAGAATGTTAAGATATGGACTCACACATTCTTAATCAATGATTCATGATTAAGCTATTCAAATTATAGACATTTGATTTAATGTTCGTTTTAAGAGTATGGGCCACCTTATGTGTAGAGCCCAATGCAATCACGGGCTTTAGATGATGGGCCTAAGGCCCGTGAGGCCCAATAACCAATGGGTATGGTCCCTAAGGTAGGAGGGTATAAAAGGGCTTCGGCTTGTGTCTTTTGGCATAATCACATCCTTTTGAAAGAATAGAACCGCTCTCTCTCCCGCTCCCATTGCCTGAGAGAATACAGTGAAAGAGGTGGTGCCCTCCGTTGATTTTAGAAGATCCATACCGTCTTCATCAAAAGCGTCAAAATGGATTCAAGTTGGTTCTTATCTAAAGACTGATTGTTGAATATATTCTATATGTGTGTTTTGGTGTTAATGGAGAAGACACGAATTATTAACAATTGGTATCAGAGCACTGGTTCCATTTTCCCCAAAACCATATTCAAGTTTTCAAAACGGGAATCAAACAGATCCAGGACCTTTTAATGGATCCTAAAAAAAAAAAAAAAAAAAGGATAATAATAATTTGAACATTGAAGGCGCTGTTCACGCGCTTTGGAGGCACGCTGCAGGCGCCGTTTAGGGCGCTACTTCGGCGTCATTCCTGACGCCGTTCAGGCGCCATTAGGAGTGCTGTTCAGGCACTCTTTGATGCAGCGTTCAAGCGCCATCTGCAGCGCTGTTGGAGGCATCGCCAGATCCACTGCAACACCGGTGGCATTGCGCCAGTTTGGTGGTCGTGGAAGCGCCATCTCCAGGCTGTCACTCCAGGCGCCGTTATGGCGTCATTGCAGCGCCGTTTAGGTGCTTCATCAGCGCCATTGGAGGCGCTTCAGGCGGCGCGTTTTAGGCGCGCTGATGGGGTGCGCTACAGCCGCGACTTCCGACGCCGTTCCGGGGGGGAGGGGGGATGAGGGGGCGTTTCAGGCGCGTTGGTGGCGCGTGCTTCAGGCGCGCTGGTGGCGCGCGCTTTAGGCCGCGCCGTTGAGGCACGGCTCAGGCATCGCCGTTGAGGTGTAGTCAGGCGCGTTTAAAGCACGCCGCTCCAGCGCCTTCAAGTGCTACTTCCAGCGCTGTCCGCAGCGCCATTAAGGCGCCTTTGGGCGCCACTGCCGGCGCCTCTTCCGGTGCCACTGCCGGCGCCTCTTCCGGTGCCACTTCCTGCGCCGTTCAAGGCGTGCTTGAGGCGCCACTTTAGAAGCCGTGCTGTTGGAGGCCAACGCCATGAATGGCGTTTTTTGATTATATATATATATATATATAAAAGACCTATGGGCTTCGAACCCACGACCACAAGATTGGAAAACCTTGTGCTTGACCAACTAGGCACCTATGGGACTCTTATATTCATTTATGAATTTTGTACTATTATAAATTTATAGTTTTGATAAATTTTTCGTATTCTTTTTCTAGAATTTATTATTTCTTGTTGCGTTTATGTTTAACGCTTCAAATTGAATAGATTATTTATATATTTGTTGCCAAAGTGACTTATATTACATAATTTATTCATTTTGAAGTATTAAACATGATATTATTGTATAAAATAATCGACCCAAAGGAAGATTATTTTTTATATGATAATAAATAAAGAAATCATAAATATATGACATATAATGTTTATCTTGCATTCGATATGTTAGTCCAAAGACAAACATATTGTTTTTCGGTTTTATTGTCAATATTTGTGAGTTAATTTTGTATAAGGATACCAATTACAAATTAATATTTTTTGTCCAAAGACTGAATATTAATGTTTGTGCTAGGTATCTTGCGATGTTTATTTATTCATGTATGTATGATGCTTATGTGACTAATTGTGAGCTTTATTATTATGAATTCAACATCTTCTATATCTGCAAATGTTAATAACATTCCTGTGCTTAACGACACAAATTTCAAGAAATGGAAAGAGCACGTTATAATTGTGCTCGGGTGCATGGATTTAGACTTTGCATTAAGGGAGGATCGCCCTTCAGATCTTACTAGTACCAGCACTGCTGAGCAAAGATCTACTATGGAAAAATGGGAGCGATCCAATCGCATGAGTCTAATGATTATGAAGCACTCAATTCCAGAAGCAATAAGGGGTGCAATACCTGAGGAAACCCAAGCCAATGCATTCTTGGACCAGATAGCAAACCGATTCGCTGCAAACGAAAAGGTTGAGACAAGCACTATTCTTAGTAAGCTTGTCTCTATGCGGTACAAAGGGAAAGAGAATATCAAGGAGTACATTATGGAAATGTCTAATCTTGTGACGAGGCTCAAGGCACTAAAGTTAGAGTTGTCGGAAGACATACTCGTGCACTTGGTCTTGATCTCTCTGCCTACACAATTCAGTCCATTCAAAATCAGTTATAATACACAAAAGGAAAAATGGACTTTGAATGAGCTTATTGCTCAATGTGTGCAAGAGGAGGAGAGATTGAAACAAGAAAAGATAGAAAGTGCTCACTTGGCTTCCACATCTCAGGGATTTGGTACCAACAAGAAAAGAAAGAGGGACAATAAAGGAAAACAAACTGCAGTTTCTGGGACATCAAAGCAAAATGAGCAAAAGAAACAAGATAAGGAGATCACTTGTTTCTTTTGCAAGAAGGCTGGTCATATGAAGAAGACATGTACCAAATACGCTGCTTGGCGTGAAAAGAAAGGTACACTTCTCAACTTTGTTTGTTTAGAAATTAATTTAGCTGTAGTGCCTATTGACACTTGGTGGATAGATACGGGTGCAACTATTCACATAAGTGTCACTATACAGGGTTGCCTAAGGAGCCGAATGCCAACTGATGGTGAAAGATACATCTATGTGGGAAATGGCAACAAGGCTGCAGTCAAGGCTATTGGTCTTTTCATATTACAGTTAGACTCTGGATGTACATTGGATTTGGAAGAGACTTTTGTAGTACTGTCGTTTAGTTTGAATTTAATTTCTGTTTCATGTTTGGACAAATTTGGATATTGTTGTTCATTTGGAAATGGAATGGTTAGTCTTTATCTAAATTCAAATATTATTGGTACAGGTAGTCTAACAGACAAACTATATGAATTGAACATAAAGGCCACTAATGGAAATGAAACCTTGCATTCAAATAATTATGGCATTAAGCGAAAATTAATGAATGAGAATTCATCAATGTTATGACACAAGCATTTGGGTCATATTTCAAATCAACGAATACAAAGACTTGTGTCAGATGAAATTCTCGATCCACTTGATTTCTCAGACTTTCAAGTCTGTATAGAGTGCATTAAAGGAAAAAAAACAAATATGAAGAAAAAGAATGCCAATAGGTGCAGTGACGTCTTGGAATTGATACATACAGACATTTGTGGTCCATTTCCTACCTCTTCATGGAATGGACAACAATATTTTATCACTTTCATTGACGATTACTCGCGTTATGGCTATCTTTATTTGATTCATGAAAAGTCTCAGTCATTGGATGTGTTCAAGAATTTCAAAGCTGAAGTTGAGAACCAACTAAGCAAGAAAATAAAAGTCGTCAGATCTGACCGTGGAGGTGAATATTATGGTAGATATGACGGATCCGGAGAACAACGTCCAGGGCCATTTGCCAAATATTTGATGGAGTGTGGTATCGTTCCTCAATACACCATGCCAGGGACTCCGAGCCAAAATGGTGTAGCAGAGAGGCGAAACCGTACTCTTAAGGATATGGTAAGAAGTATGATCAGTCATTTCACCTTACCAGAATCACTTTGGGGTGAAGCCATTAAAACTGCAGTTTATATTTTTGAATAGAGTACCAAGCAAAGCAGTAGCCAAAACCCCATATGAGTTATGGACTAGCAAGAAACCTAGTATTAGGCACTTGCATGTCTGGGGTTGTCCAGTTGAAGCTAGGCCTTACAAGCCAAATGAAAAGAAATTGGACTCCAGAACAGTGAGCTGCTACTTTGTAGGGTATTCTGAAAGGTCGAGAGGTTTCAAATTTTATGATCCCTCATCTAGATCCTTCTTTGAAACGGGCAATGCTAAGTTCATTGAGGATGTTGAGTTAAGTGGGAGAGAGCCATTAAGAAAGGTGGTCTTTGAAGAGGAATTTGTTAATATTCCTATTATTACGACTGGACATGGTCATATTATGTTTAATGACACTATTCAGAATGTACAGTCGATAACAGGGATTCAAGACACACCTAAGATTCCTCCTGCTCAAGTTATGGAACCGATTCAAGTTCATCAAGAGGTAACTCAACAACCTCAAGAACCTCAAGTACAAGTGCCACTAAGGAGATCCATTAGAGAAAGGAGAAGTACAATTTCAGATGATTATGTTGTATATCTCCAAGAACATGAGTTTGACATGGGTTTGGAAGACGATCCAATTTCAGTAAGTCAAGTCAAACAAAGTTCTGATTCTGAAAAGTGGATAGAAGCCATGAAGGATGAGATGAAATCAATGAAAGACAATGGTGTTTGGGACCTAGTAGAGTTGCCTAAAGGTGTAAAACCGATTGGTTGTAAATGGATTTTTAAAACCAAGCGGGATTCCAAAAAGGCAATATTGTTAGGTATAAGGCACGCCTAGTTGCAAAAGGTTTCACTCAAAAGGAAGGCATTGATTATAAGGAACCTTTTCACGCAGTTTCATCAAAGGACTCCTTTAGAATCATCATGGCACTTGTAGCTCATTATGATTTAGAGCTACATCAAATGGACGTTAAAACTGCGTTTCTTAATGGCAACATTGATGAAACAATATACATGGTGCAACTGGAGAACTTTGAGTCTAATGATTCAAAGCAACTTGTATGCAGATTAAAAAGGTCCATATATGGTTTAAAGCAAGCATCCCGACAATGGTACCGAAAGTTTGATCAGGTGATTACTTCATTTGGTTTTAAAGAGAACACTGTTGATCAATGCATATACCTTAAGTTCCGTGGGAGCAAATTCATTATCTTGGTGTTATATGTTGATGATATTCTACTTGCAAGTAGTGATGTGACACTTTTGCATGAAACCAAGCGATTTCTATCTAGTAAATTTGACATGAAGGATCTTGGTAATGCATCTTTTGTGTTGGGTATACAGATCCATAGGGATTGTTCAAGAGGTATACTTGGGTTATCACAAGAGGCCTACATCGATAAGGTGTTGAGTAGATTTGGCATGAGCAATTGTGCACCAGGAGATACGCCTGTAGCAAAAGGCGATAAGTTTAGTTTGCACCAATGTCCGAAAAATGAACTTGAGAAGAAAGATATGGAGAGATTTCCCTATGCCTCGGTAGTAGGAAGTCTCATGTATGCACAAGTTTGTACGCGTCCGGATATTGCGTACATTGTTGGAATGTTAGCAGATATTTAAGTAAACCCAGGTATGGATCATTGGAAAAAGGCAAAACGTTATCGGTATTACAAAGAAACTAAAGATTACCATCTCACGTACCTGTAGATCAAGTCACTTAGAAATCTGGATATTCGGACTCCGATGTCCAGATGTCTGGATATTAAATCCCACTTTACAGGCTACATCTTCATGTTACTGAGAGCAGTTTCATGGAAAAGTGTTAAACAAACACTATTTGCTTTTCCACCATGGAGCAAAAATCATAGCCTGCTACGAAGCAATCAAACCCAGGTATATGGTTGCGGAATTTTTTCACTCAGTTACGAATAGTTGATGGATTGAGAAACCATCGAAATCACTGATGTGTGTGTGTTGATGTGTGTGAATAAACAAATAAAAACAAAAAAAAAAAAAAAAAAAATAAAAATAAAAAAAAAAATAGGCCCAGAATTATATTCTAAACAACCGAAGTTCTCAAAGCCAAACCACATTGACATCAAGTTTCTATGTGAAAGAAAGAAAGTCAGAGTCTTCAATATCGATTGAACACATAAGCAACAAAAACTCCATGATTGCGGATCCGTCACTAAGGGTTTGCCACCCAAAGTATATCATGGACGTCGCCACATATGGTGTTACACATTGATGATGGTCAGAATAGTTAGTTTATCTAAATTTGTTTATCTCTGATGGATATTATGTTTGTATCTTACAGATCTGATAACAACATTTATTTTAACACTCTAATTGAAAATAAATGACTTCAAAACAGTAAGCACAAGGTGGAAATGAAATTTACATTTATCAAAAGAAGACCAATGAAATAAACAAAAATCACACTAAATCCATCTACACATCCATACTTCAGTTCTAATTTAATTTATAAATCAGTAATTATGATAAACGAAGCCTAACTATTAACATAATATATAGACCCAATTGTTAACGATATTAAGATAGAATAACATGACTCCCCAAAATACCATCATGGTCACCCAAGGAGAGTAAAAACTCACAACATCTAATCAATATTCATGATAACTATTCGAATTATAACATTTATAAATCGTTAAGATATGGCCACCTAATGTGTAACCAAGCAATCACGCTTAGATGAGCCTAACCCTGACCCAATTAACCAATGGTATTCCCTAAGCAGGAGGTATTAAAAGCTCCTTGGTCTTTGCATAATCAACATCCTTTGAAAAAATAGAACCTCTCTCTCCCGACTCCCATGCCTGAAGAACAGTGAAAGAGGTTTGCCCTCTCTTGCTCTAGAAAAATCCATACCATTTTCATCAAAAACGCAAAAAATTGATTTCAGTTTCCTATCTAAACTGATTGTTAATATTCTATATTTTGTGTATTAATGAAAGACATGAATATTAACATAGAAACCGGAAAATGGATCGAAAAGAAATACACAAAGGAGAATGGTGACTGCTGGAGGTAAGTTGTCTGGAATCCCATGACCATTCCCCTTTACCTTCATAGTCGGGAAAAACCAAACAAGAAAAAAACAATTAGAAGCCAGGACAAAAACAAGAGCAATGAGAGAAGGAGAAATAAAAAGAACATTAAGAACTAGTTCCCTCTCTTAGTATGCTATAAGAAAGGCAGAGAGTTCTTTCTTGAAAAATATCCCAAGAAGGTATAAACGGAATTTAAAAACCAATCTCAAATACACAAGCAAAAGAGAACAGCCCCAGTAGACAGAGCATTATCCATCCAGAAAACAACAACCAATTGCATCCAAATACTATTCAAGAAAAACAAGAAAAAAAAACAAAAACATAAGAAAAGCTTACTCTCAGGAAAAATTCTGGAGGCTCCCTCTGTTCTGGCTCCCACTGCAACCTCCTTCTCTGCCCCCCTCCACAGATGCCTCCTCAACCCAAAAAAACCTCTAGTTCTATCTCCTTGGCAAAGTCCTACTTGGCTTCCTTCTCCATCAGAGCATGCCTCCTCAACCACCAATCTGGCCAGCCATGCTTTGCACTCCAATCCGGCTTCTCAGCAGAAAACCCCCCCCCCCCCCCCCCCCCCCCATGCCATAAAAAAATCCCTTAAAAAAAACTAAACGTCTTTTTCTCTAAAGGGGGTCTACACTTTCCCTTAATTATCTACAGA